>NW_004624751.1:2541300-2657342 GCF_000247695.1 Heterocephalus glaber | reverse complement strand
GTAAATAGGGAATGGTGGAGGGCATGAAGGGAGGGCTAGGAATGGGGAAAAAATAAGAACCAAGTTGCATTATATAAAGGTACAATTCCCAATGAGAAAAGTAATTGTGTTGTATACCTACAATGTACCAATAAAAGAATTTAATACAAAAAAAATAGTAGAGTATAGGTACATAGAGATTTAGACATAGAAAATCAACTGAAATGGACAAGAAATTCCAGGTATAATTAAGTGACATCTAAAATGAGGAAAGTCAGACTTTTGAGTAAGTAATGTTGAGTTGATGTATGGAAATGTGAATGAATAATGAATGTTCTTCATACCACATATTGGGAAAACTCCTATATGTCATATCAGGAAAAGTACTGTATCATCCAATAACCTTACTTTGAATATATAAACATTGAAAATAATTGAAAGTGGGGAATTGAAAAAATATCTATGTGTTCATGTTCATTGTGGCATTATGACAATAGCCAAGAGAGTGAAGCAATTCCTATGTCCATGATGGATGAATGGACAAAGAAAATGTGGAATATGCAGACAGCAGAATAGCACTCACTGTTCTAAAGGATAGGAACCCTGCCATGTGTTGCCACATGGATGGCCGCTGAGGGCATTGTTCTAAGTGAAATAGATCAGTCTTAAACAGACAGATTTGGTGTGACTCATTGTTATATGAGGGATCTAAAAGGGTGAAACTGAGCAACAGAAGGATAATGGTGTCGCCTAGCAGCTAGGAGGAGGGGAGATTGGAAGTGGCTAAACAGGCACAGAGCTGCAGTCCTGTAGGGAAGCAGAGATATGGGGATGCGTGCACAGCAGTGTGGCCCTGACCAGCACCACAGACTGCACACTTCCGTGGCCCACAGTGCAGACCTGCCTCTGTATCTGCGACATAGCTCAGTCTACACCTGTATCTCTCTCTGTATAAGTGTATGTCTAATAGTATCTCTGCATTCATCAAAAGCTATGACTGTATCTGTACCTACATATGTCAATCTAATAAACATCTTTGTCCATACATATAACTATCTATGCCTATATCTGTCAATATATCTTTCTGTATATATATAGGTATATCTAAATCTATATCTGAGTAGATCTGCATATATATCTAAATATATATCTATTCTATCTATATCTATCTCTGTATCTACATATATATATGAATCTATGTCTGTATGTGTCTATATCTAAATCTTTAACTGTATCTGTTTCTGTGTCTACAAACATAAGCATACATCTATATATCTCTGTGTATATCCAAACTTTCAGCTGCCCCCATGTGTACATCTACATATGTGTCTACGTCTCAATGTACTCGGCTGACCTGCATCGTATCTACGCCTCCCCTGCATCTGGCCCCATGCATAGACCCACATCCACCCAGTGAGGAGCAGAGATGGGCACCTTGTGAGGATGGAGCTCGTGAGCCAGCAGAGGTCCAGGTGCCCGAGATCTGCCCTCTCCAGACCCTGCAGAGCTCAGTCAGACTCGAGAGTCTGGGACCAGGAGAGCTGGCGGGGGAATGGCAGTCGGAGAGCAGGGACAGTGACCAGCGAGCATGGAGCTCTGCCCAGCCGGCCGGCAGAAAAACAGAGGTCCCAAGTCCTGCTCTCTGCCTTTGGCTCCTCCAGGCCCTAGGGAGATCAGACTTGGTCAGGGCCACCTGCCTCCTTGAGTGCAGAAGTGCAAATGCCGGTCTTACGCAGACACATCCTGAGAGAGTGTTGGGCCCTGGGGGGTGGATGTGTGACAGTAATCACTGCAGCAAATGCCCCTTATGACACGGGAGAGAAAAAGCCACCGTCCTCGAGAGGGCTCCAGCAACTCGGCATCTTCTGCAGTTGCCGAACGTCAAGTACAGCATTCAGACTGGGGCACTGAATGCTCGGGTGAGAAGCTGCTGGTGCCGGGGAGAGAAGGGGAAGGTGGTGGCGGGAGAAGATGTGGGCTCAGGGGCGGCCAGCGGGCTGACAGGTGAGCAGGCTGCTCAGCATCACGGGCCCCAGCCAGCAGGGGTGTCAGCTCTGCCGCGCCGCGCCTGGGTCTGGGGGGAGCAGATGACTGACGGGAGCTCAGGGGGGAAGAGAGGAGACCTGTGGACAGCTCCCATTCCAGTTCATAGCTCCAAAGAGTCACGCCGTAGGTATGCGGGCGCCACCTCCAGCCCAGCCCCAGTAACGCGCTTGGTGGGGAGAATCCGCCCGAAGAAGAGGGTGATCGTGGAGGGGAAATGAGGAGCCATTTCACAGAGCACAGGGTGGGGATGGACCCTCTGCCTTCCACATGGACTTGCTTGAATGAAGAAGAAAAAGACAACAAAACTGTACAAATAAGTGATTTATAAATTGGGGAACAATTTCTATTGCCTCTTCAGTGCAGGGTAGGTAAATGTGGGCTCTCATTATTTTGCACAATTGCAGATATTACAAAGCATGTCGATTTCCTCAGTGTTTCTTTAGATCTGTTGAACTGCTTTCTCTCTTAGAGAAAACTGTAATGCTCCTTCCTGTGGAGGTGCATACAGCATCTGCAGAAACAGTGCTTTGGTCTCAGACCAAAGACCTCCACACTGAGCTATTCCCCCAGAACTTCTTATGTTGAGACAGTGTCTTGCTAAGTTGCTAAGTTACCCAGGCTGGACTTGAACTCCTGATCCTCCTGCCTCAGCCTCCCAGAGTGCTTGGATTACAGGCATATGCCATCCTTACCTGGCTTCAATATATAACTTGCAAGCCATAGTACATTATGGATTTTATTGGGACTTATATATTTCATTTTTTTTCAGTAGGACTTGTATCTATAATTGCATTATATTTATTCTGTACTTTTTATGGTTAATGAAGAAGCACATGGTGCTAGCATATTAATGTAATTCGGTAATGTTTATAAAACACTTATCTACAAAGCACCACAAATTCCACCTGCAAAGAACCTTTTTAGAACACAGTAGTGCATAGTCTGGAGAAAACTGAGTGTCACCCACTAATTTTAGAGTATGTGTCTTATAGAACCTGAGTAGGTTGTGTCTGTCTTTAACAATAATTTAAATTTCTATTCATTTATTGTTATTTTTAAGAGACAAAAAGAACTGATATTATCTTAGAAAAATGTCCAGCTGGTATGAGGTGTTAGAAATACAAAGGTTATCTACATATCCGTTTTTGAAAGTACAGAATCAGCATCTTAAGATTATAAGCAATTTCCTCCTCTGCTTTCATTCCCTTGATAAGAAGAGAGGCTGTGTTTTAAGAGGCCCATAAAGTTCAATGAGTGCTTGCATAACATTCTATAAATTGAATTATCTTTGCATCAGTGGATAAAGTGCAGATTAGCTTGAGGCAAACGTTGGAAGAGAATGAATCAAGTGGCCAATGTCACATTCCACCTGCTCAGGCCCCTCTCCAGGACCTGTGTGCTGTGGGGCAGAACGTCAGGCTCTGACCGAAGCTTGCAAAGGACTGCAAAGATAAGACCATTGGCACTGGACTCCAGCAGGCAATCGCAGCTTCTCTTCCTGATGTGTCGTGAAGAACTTGGTTTCCGCTCTGGTGATGGCCAGCAGGTGTACAGGAGAAGGGACAAATGACCACCTAGGCGATGCTGGTGCTGTTAATGGAGAAAATGGAACCGTGGCCCCAGAGCTCCCTCCCCGGCCATTGGGTGGCTTTCTCTGACATTCACAGGGCTGTGTCTCACCAGTGTCTACCACAGGCCTTCCCTCCACACAGGTGACTCAAGAGCACCCTTTATAGGGGACACCAAATCCTCCTCATTTCCTCCTTTGGGAACGCCAGGCCCTGCTGCTGTGCCTGATGCTGAAGGGCTTCCCACCCAGAAAATGTGCACAAACAAGAGTGGGAGACCCCATTCTCCACACAAGCGAGTCCCCCCAGTGACAGGACCAGAAGGTTCCAAGGCCAAGCTGGAGGCTGGCCCATCAGGCGCCACTGGCCACCCTGCACTGAGCAGGTCCCGAGGTTCTGAGATGCCGAGCACACAGGCGTGGGCTGGACCTCTCCTTCTGAAGCCCTTAAACACCTCTGCTCCATCTTTGGCATGGAGGAGACAAATTGAAACAATCATGTTGGTTAGAACCAAACCTTTACTTAAAAATATCTTGAGCCTGGCATTAACATTTCACTGATAATACTCTTTCATAAATCTTGGTGTTCCTGTTAAATTATTCATACAGTGTGCTATGAGAACATATGACAATTTTCTTAAAAAGTGGTATTCTTTACAGCGTCTTGTAATCAGCCAGAATGCCACTCCATGGGTTATTTTTCTGAATCTTGCCATCTGAATGTTCTGAATAAATTTCACTTTATTCAATAAGTTTCATGGTTGTTTCGAAGCATTTCTTTTATGATTTCTACAGCCTCACTTCTATTGTATTACCCTCCTATTTTATTTTTCCCCTTCGTCTTGATTTCCCTTTATATCTGCTCTGAGATCCACTTTACCATTTTTGCAATCTGTCATTTCAGCTTTGAAAAACAGATATTTCCTATTATCTGATCTTCCCTAGATGTACTTAACTTTGTGACACTCGTATTTCTCCGAGTGACCTTTCTGATATAATTCTTTGGTGCTACATCTTGAAAGTGCCTCCTGACAGATTTAGCGGGTGCCCTTTTAATTCCCACACTGGAACCGCCCTGGCTGTCTATAATATACTTTCTGCCAGCCATGAACTGTCTGCGGTCCTTAAATCAGAGGCACAGCATGGATAAGTCTTGGATGTGCCACTCCAGAGTCATTGCACACATTTTTCTTTGTGGAATTGTCAGATGACTTTTTCATAGTCATTTGCCTAAAGAAATCTGGAGTCAGTGTAATGGAAACATAGAGACATCCCCATGTCACCCTGTCTTCGTGGGAGGGAGCACGCATGCCTGGCCTGGCTTCTCCTGTCCCCTCCAGGATGCGTGGGGCTCAGCATCCTGTCTGTGGTTTGGCCATTCCACCTCTTCTCTCCACGAGCCCCCTGTGAAGGGTCTTCGCCCACGCTGGACCATACCACCATTCTCACGAGGTCCTGGCCTGTGACCCCATTTCACAGTGTGGCAGTTCTGGCCTGCTGCACTGCCTTCGTGTTGGACCATGGCTGCTCTGCTGTCCATCAAAGGATGAAAAGGAATCTCTAGGTCCAGCACTAAAAGCAGGGAATGGAAGAAAGGAACAAAGAGTTGCCTACTCCATTTCCATTGGAACCTTGAATCCTATCTTCTCTTTCTGTAGAGATCAAATGTGCTAGTCTAGGCCATGATGTTCACAGCCCCCCAGTATCCTAAAAGGAGATTGTCCGTGTGCTCTGCACCTCTTACCAGGTACACAACAAACAGGACAGATGGGACCTCTGCCTCGTGGAAGTTCCACGGCTAATGCAGTTGGGAAGCCTGGTATAGAAGAGTCCCTGCCGGGCGACGTGGGCCCCCCTGAGGATGCGTACAAAGCCACACGCAGTCAGTGGGGTAGAGCACCTGTACCTGCTCACTCTGGCAGTTAGGGTGGCACAGGGGCTGGATCCAGGTGTGCACCTGGAAGACTTCACTCTCAGCTTGCCCAGCGTGGCCTGCATGCTCCCTGGCCGGGCCCCTTCTTCAGTCTCTACCACTGGCCAGCGGGCTAGCCGAGATGTCTCCCCCGCATGGCTCTGCTGTCTTCTGCCTCCTCCTTCCACCTTTAAGGAACCTGTGGGCCATAGGCCCACCTGGAGCATGCTGGATAACCCTCCCCCTTTACCTTCGGCCGAGTAGCAACCTTGATTTGGTCGTGGTACTTCCCACTCACCACTCGCCTTGTAGGCGTGGGTGATGTGTGTCCTCCAGGGTTGGTCCTTATGTGGCAGTGGGAAGGGGTGGCACCTTCCAGAGGTGACACCTAGTGGGGGAGCTTAGGTTATGGGCTGCGCCATCCCCGGAAGGGATTAAGGTGCCCCTCCTGGAACCTTGCTCAGATGCCTCAAAACAGTCGGCACCTAAGCATGGCTCATGCAGCCCCTCTGGCTTCCTGTTTGTGTACATGACCCCCTCCTCCCCACAGGCTGCCAGCGTTGCCCCGGGTCAGGAGGCGGCAAAGCCAGGCGCCCTCAGGAGAGCTGGAACCACACTACTGGACGGTGGGCCTCCAACACTGCCAGCTCTTCGGCTTCTGTGTTCTGTAAGGTAGTTTGCAGGGCTATTTCGTTATGGTAACGAGCATGGACTGATACACTTTGTAACATGGCACCTGCCCGAGTTACGGAAACTGGGAGTGGACACTGTGGGAAGACCGCACTGTACCCACAGAAGGCAGAGCAGGAAGGCGGGCAGGGTAGCGCCAAAGGAGCCACAGAGGAAGACTGTGTCAAAGCAGCCCCGCAGGGAGTGGTGAAGGGCCGGGAGGCACAGCGGGTCCCCAATGGCAAAAGTCCCGAGGGGGTGAGGGGCCACAGTGATTCCAAACCCAGAGGGAGGGGCAGGAGGATGGGGAGGTCTGTCCTGGGTGTGAGAAGGGTGATGGGAACCTCCATGGCCAGGGTCTGGACAGATCTGACTTCCGGGCCAGAGCTTCCTCTCTCAGCAGTGGAAAGGCTGGATAAGCTGTAGTAGCTGGACCCTAAGGAGACCGGTGGTTTTGAGATGATTTTTAAAATTAGCATAAAGATCCAAATGGTAAGTTGGGGTCTAGACCATTACAACCCAGAGAGCTGGAAGACACCCTCGTAGTGGGGTGGGCAAGACAGGATAAAGGCAGCTGCTAAAAGCTCGTTCTAGGCTGTTGTATTTCTATTTGCTCATTCAAAATTTTCCACAAGACAAAGCTTCAGTATGGAGGTTTCGGTGCTAGACGTTGGGAAAGAACCTGAGTTTGGCTTAGAGAAAAGTGAGCGCATTGCACTGAAAAGCTCTCCAGGCTCACACTCACGAAACTGAAGGAGACAACAGTTATGAATTTTGTGGTTTCAGCCCAACATTTACACCGAGGAGTCACTGTGAATTAATTTTTGTATATTGTGCAAAAAATCAATGTGGGATTAATGTTTTTTCGTTTCCGTTTGTTGTTTTCCTCAGGGACACTCACGGGTGACAACAAAGGCATCCTTTCTGTGTGTTTGCCTTGCGTCTGGGTCAAAGCAGACCTGTCAAATGTGTGGACACTATCTTGATACGTGCCGCTTCATAATTATTTGTTCATTTTTCTTTTTGTTTTTTTGAGACAGGGTCTCACTACATAGTTCAGGTTGGCCTTGAACTCACTGTGTAGCCCAGGCTGGCCTGGAATTTGTGGCAATCCTCCTGCCTCAGCCTCCTGAGTGCTGGGATTATAGGTGTGCACTACCACACCCGACCCCCATCATGATTAATTTTGATAGCACGTAATATTTGTTGTTAAGTCTGTTCTGCTACTTCAAGTTTGCTTAAAAGCATTTTTTGAGGGGCCAGAATTATTCTGGAAAAAGTATACAGTGATACCACCTCTCACATGCATGATTTTGATAAAATTTACCTAGGTCAATTATGTAAGTCTTCTCGAAGAATGGACAATTGATTGGTTAGTTTTCTCTATTATTTTGGGGTGTTTATTTTATTTTTGCTTTGTTTTCTATTATTTCTTTTTACTGCATGTTTGGATTGTTTGCTCTGGTTTTCTTGATTTCTTAAGGAAAAAGTTAAAATTATTTACTTTTTCTTTTCTAATAGAGATAATTATTGCACTAAAGCTCACTCCTCCCATCATAATAAATTTAGCTGCCTTCCCAAAATTTGGTTACATCTTTTTTCTTTTTCTCTTTAGACCAAAAGTCATTCTAGTTTCTGAATTTTTTGTTTTTCCTCTCTCACATTTTTCTTAAAGTAGGGTCTCCCAAAGCTGCTAAACCATCCAGGCTGGGTTTGAACTTATGATCCTCCTGCTTCAAGCTCCCAGAGTCCTGGGATTGCAGGCCTCTGCCACTAAGTCCAGCTTCAACTATGGGCTCTTTAGATGTAGACCATTTGTCCTCAATATGCAGGATTTTTCAGAGGTGTTTCTGCTACCGATTTCTCATTGAATTCATTTTGGTAGGAGAAAGCTCTTTGTATGAATTAAATTCTTCATGTTCACCGAGATTTGTGATCCAAAATAGTCTCTATTTTGGTGTTTCCGATGTAGTTGAAAATAATGTGTATGCTCCTTCACTTGGGTAGTAAGCATGTCTCAGAAATGCCATTTACTTAAAAATATATAATATCATTTCAAAATTGGATGTACATGCTGATTTTCTGACTACAGCTTGGAGTTGTTTTTGTTTGTTTGATTTTGTTGTTGTTTTGTTCATTGTTGCTCTGCCATCCAGGCGGGCCTCACTGGAGAGTCAAACCAGCCTGCTGACCCAGCTTCCCCAGTGTAGGAGGCACAGGTGACATTGCTGCTCTGGCTTCCATTAAATATTGAGAGGGAGTCTGAAATCTTTGAAGATTGTTGATTTGACTATTTTTCTGTTTCTACCTAATTTTTGCTTCACGTACCTTGAAATTCTGTTAGTAGGCTCTTAAGTCCTGAGAACTGTGACCTCCTGGTTAATGTATTCCTTTATAAATGTGTGGTGACTCTGCTGGTAAAAAGTAATAACTTTTTGGATATATAACTTGTCTATCATTAATAGCATACTATAGTTTTCCTGATTATTGCTATCACAATGTATCTGTTCCCTTCTTTTGATTTTTTTAACCTGTTTTGTCTTCATTTCTGTTTCTTGGCAGTGCCAGGATTGTAACCAAGGGCTCCAACATGCAAAACATGTGTCTCATCTCCATGCCGCACCCCAGCCCTGTTTGCATCTTTATCTTTAAATGCACATGTTATGGAATGAACATGGTTTGTAGAGATAGAATATGGTATATTTTAAAATCTGACAATATCACCTCTTAGTGCTAGTGCTTAGACCATTGATATTCAAATGCAATTTTTGACATGGCCGGGTTTAAATCCGTCTCCTTGCTCTGTGTTGTTTTTAACTATGCCTTCTGCTCTTGATTTCTCATCCTTTTTTTTCTAACTTCATATAAAAAATTTACTTTTTATGATTTCATTTTATCTTCATTTTGGTGTATCAGTCATAACTTTTGTCACAACGCTCCTTCAGTGATATGATCTCATGTCATAAACAGTGTAACAGGCTGAAAATCATAAAAGTTCGTGTCCTCACCCATCAGATGTGCACTAATACTGTCAGACAATTGAGATTTACTTCCCACAGCGGCACCTCGGCTCACAAACTTGATGTGCTCCACGGTTCTGGACAGCATGGCCACACTCGTCATGTTTTTCCCCCGACACAGACTTTGCCAGCAAAAGCAAAATCTTGGCAAATGCTTTTGTGTTCAAATCAAATTGTTCACAAACCTAAGTGTTAGTGAACTGAGGTACCACTGTATCATAAAGACTATATTACAGTCTTATTTTCATTTAAACAAGTGTCTTTGAAGAGATTTAAATAATAAACAGAAGTGAAACTAAAGTACTTATGTAATTCCTCTCTGGGGCTCTCCATTTCAAGGTGTATAACCATATTTTTATGATAGCATTTTCCTTCTCTCTGAAAGACTTTCTCTAATATAGTTTAATGTATATCTGCCTTGTAATAAGTTCTTTCAACCTTTGTATATGTAAAGTCTTTATTTCACTTATGCTTCAAAAAAATAATTTCTTTAGATATTCTATATTGATACAAATTTATTTTTGTCTCTGCCAGTACTTTAAAGAGATTGAATTATTTTCAGTGAGAAAATTGTGGTCATTTATATCTTTATTCCTCTGTATACAATGTGTCCTTTTCTTGCTTTCAAAATTGTTTATTAATGGTAGATTTGAGTATTTTTATTATGGTGTTCCTTGGATGTAGGTTTTTGCTTGTTTGTTGGTTTGTTTTATATCTTATACTTAAGACTTGCTGAGTGTCTTTGATATTTGATTGGTGATAGCCAACAAATTTGAGGTCTTCAGCCATTATTTCTGTCGTCATCTTTTTCTGCTCTCCCTTCCCATTCCCAGAGTCCAAGTCTATACAGATTTATCCATTTGAAGTTGTCCCAAAGATGGTCTGCTAATTTGTAATTCTCATTCTCTCTTTCTTTTTAGTTAGTTTTGTTTACAAATATTCCCTTCAGTGTCGAAACTGAAATTAAACCCATTCACTGAATTCTTCACCTCATGCACAGAGCATTCATGTGTTGTCTTCTTCATAGCTTCTAAGTCGTGCACGTGGAGCATAATTGAAGGAGTTTTACAGTTTTTGTGCCAGCTGGCATCTGTGTAATTTCTGGGAGCTTTTGGTTGAGCGACTTTCATCTCCATCCTGGCTCATATTTTCTGCTGCTCTGCGAACCTGCCACTACTTGGTTGGATCCTGAGCATTGTGAACTTAAACCTTTTGACTGCTGGATCCCCTGTTTCTAAATTTCCTTGAGCTTTGTCATGGGACAGAGTTGTGTTACCTGGAGCAGTCTGGTCCTCTCAGGGCTTGCTTTTAGAGGGCATTAGTTGGGCAGGAGCAGGGATGGGTCCATGGGAGTTTCTCCCTCCACTTCCTTGAGGATCCCATGCAGTGTGTATGGATCACAGCATCTCAGTGTGCAGGTGGAGTGGGCACCATGCATGCTGAGGGAGTGCCCAGCACTGTCACGTGCCTTGGCCCCTGGTGACCACTATGCCAGCCTCCAGGAGTTTCTTTGCTCAACCTCTGCCCGGGCCTCTGTGGAATACACTGAAGGTGCCCAAAGTGCATCACCAGAGGAGGCTTCCTCACCTCTCTCTCATTGTGTGCCCTGTTCTTCGAGGCTGACACCGCCATCCTGCCATTGGGTGCTCAGTTACTTCTCTTACCTCAAGGTGTGCCCTGGGCTCCACCTGGCACCCTCTCTGCACACTGGCCTAGCCCAGAAAGCCCCAGAGCAGGGAGCTGGAACAGTTGCCTGGTCAGGCTTCCTTTCCACATCTCAGGGGGCTTCACTGCCTGGTGCTCGGTGGTCCCAGAACCCAATCGGGAGGGTAAATCTGGTTCTTGTTACCCCATTTCAGTTTGAAGTGAATTCCTTAAAATAAGTATAGTTTTATGATCTGCCATGATAGCTGGATATTTAAGTTTAATTAGAAAGTGCTCAAAAAGTGACTTTTTTTTAATATAATCTCTTCTAAGGGCGGGGCATGTGAAACTCTTAAGGTTTTCCTTCCCTAGTCCCTGGCAGGCTGAGACACTCCCGTTCAGGGCCTCCATCCTGTGGGCCCTGTTACAGCTTTGGTCTTGAGATAGAGGACTTTCTCATGTACCATGTCTGCCTGTGAGATTTCACCCAGCACTCATCCATTAGTATTGTTTCCTAACAGTTTTCTTAGCAGAAATAAAAAAGAAATCCTCCCAAGTCCCACATTTTCCTCTCTTCCAAGTACAAACAAGCATTATAAATATGTGTGAAAGAAGTATATTTTCACAACTACTCATTTATATATGAACCCATGCATGGATTTAAAACAAGAACCTACTCTGGAGAAACAAATTATATGCAAACCAAGTATTTCCTGACCATAATATTGAGTGTTTAGATTGTTTGGTTTGTGATCCATTTAATTAACATCTTTAATTTTAAAAAAATAAACTAAAGGTGAACAAAGGCCCTGTTTGGGGGGCCCAGTGAGCGTTTCCTTTGGCCATCGAAGTCACTGGATGCTGTTCCGCTTCCCTGCTCTGCTGGGTGCTCTGGAAATTTTAATGGCGTTGTCTTATGCAGAGCGTGTGCTCTACAAGCAAAGCAAATAAGAATGGAGCAACGAGTACCCTGTGCCTTGGGAAGGTTACACAGGTGGTGACTAAGACCAGGGTTACAATAACATGGGAGGGTTCCGGGCCCTGGGAACATGGCCGGACTGGCTTCGGAGGAGAGCCAGGTGACTAAGCACCAGGTGATTTAGTGGCCCATCCATTATTCTCCGCCTGTCACTTAAGCAGCCGATCTATATGCACGGTTGGGCCAAGGGTGTGAAGAGGAGGTAGACAGCGTGATTTACTGGCGAGGGCCAACACCTGTGGGCTCAGCAGCTCGGAAATTAGCCACAAGTAGCATATTAGTGCAACTGATCAGGCACGGTTCAGCATTCGGGTGCTCGACTTGCCCATAAATAAGCTTCAGTGCCGCTGCCCCAGGGCCTCTAGGTGATTAACAGCCTTGACCTACAGTAAAGCTGCAGATCAGCAGTGTGGTGGGGTTTGTAGGTGTACCTGTATTCGCGGGGTTTTAAACTTGTACCTCTGTGAGCAGATGGGCTGTGAGTTTTGAGACTCGTGTTAAGCAGGCTTCTCAGAGTGCTTAACAATCAGTTTGCTTTTCATTCCCTACCTGTTACGATGTTGACTACACATAGGCTCACCTGCCCTGTGAGCAGGCATTGACCATAAAATATCTTTTCCCTTCTTGTCCATTGGGGAAATGGAGAGAGCTCTTTCCTGGGACACATGTGTATTAATGTTTCCATTCTTAATAAGAGTCAAATGCTTGGCCTTCCATTTCCTTGAATTCTGTGTTATGAGTGAGGCTTTTTCACTGCCTTCTGTGTACTGATGTTTTTCTAGGATACCTTTCATGTGGCTGGGCTATTCTGTGCTCAAAATAAAAAACAAGGGAAGTGGACAACAGTGGAAGAAGGAGCGAGTCTGTCACTGTCATCTTATGCATCCACTCACAAGACCTCTCTTTTTGATCTCAAAAAACAGACCAGAAGGTTAATAATGACAAGAATGCAACAATGGACCCTAGAGCAAATCTCTGCGTTCTAGTGAAGGGGTTAGCTTAATCATGAGGATCAGTTCATTAATCTAGATGACTAAGGAAAGTGAAAGTGTACAGCTAAATATAGACATTCCAAACTGACCAGTATTTTGTCAGGAAAGCCAATATTTTTCCATGTTATCTATGTGTTTTCAGAATCTCTTCATCTATTTTATATCTGTTAGGAATCTTATAAAGCCCTTTCAGCCCATGTAAAACTCTGGCTATGTTGAGAAAGTCAGTATCAAGATCTTCCGATGGCTGGGCCCAAATCATTGTAAACCTTGGGGGAAAGAATAATAGGACCACCAAATGGCTTGTCGATGGTAATTCTAAAAGTGCATGAATTATGTTATTTTAGTTAGCAGTAGAGAGAGCCATGAGGTATATTTAGAGTGGTTAGAATTTGTAATTAAAATGTGGGAATAAAAGGGAAGGGAAGGATTCAGAGGGCCAGTGTGAAGGGAGTTTCTTCTGGATTTGGTAAACAGATGGCATTTTGATTGCCAAAAGGAACAGAAGTCCAGGACTGGGAGTCACAAGCTGGGGAGGATGCAGCCATTCCTGCAAATGCAGAAGTTAAGAAGTGGTGACTGAAAGATAGTAAACTATTCTAAGTGTTCTACCATTTGTAAGTTAATAAATTCAAGAGAAACCCAGCTGAGATCTGAATGCTCAACCTACTCTGCTGTAGGAGTTACATTTTAAACCAAACAGGACTCTGTCATGATATCCCTTACGGCAAGTACAGTGTCACATGAATTGCAAATGCTCAACTGCTAATAGCTTTCCCAGGAGTTTGCTTCCTGTTAGGAACCCTTCAATGACTTCATCCGCTTATGTGTGGAAAAACCTTGCAGTTGCTGACCGAAGAGGGATTAGAAGGTTTCCACATTATTACTAATATGCAAAGACCATAGTGAGGCACCATGGGCTGTTTATCATTTCTTCACGGCAGTCAACAGTCACCATGTGGCCCTGGCAGCGCTGCTCTGAGCTGAGTGCAAAGGCTCTCTCTACTTTCCCGCTGCCCACCAGGCCCTCAGAGTTCAGTGCACAGGGGCAGGTATCGGCCAGTGCTCCACCTCTTGGAGTGGACCATGTACACTTGCCTCCGCGAGACCAGCCATGGGCCAATACTCATGACAGAAGCAGGACGTAGAGCTGACCAAGCCACATCCATCCCCCTGAAGTCACACAGCCATTCGTGCACACTGCTTCCACTTCCAGGCCCATGACTGCATCTCTCATGAGGTCCTACCAGTAATTCTTGCCCAAGGACTTGGTGTGAAGTGTGGAGCACTTTCAGGTCAACGCAGTTAGGAGTGAGTGTGTCCTACCCAGGCTTCTGTCTCCATGTCCTCCAGCCCCAGTCTTCTCACTGGAAGGAAAGATCTCCAACATGTGAAGCTTCAATTTTGGGGTAGCCTGAGTCCCTGGGTCACCACTGGGACGAGAGTCGCTTCTGTGCAGTACTCGGTTCACAGTGGAATCGTATATCAGTTAGCAACTCCTCGCTCTGCAATCCACTGAGACACTGAGATTGTTCTCGAGCATACCTTGTCTCCTCCAACTGTTAGCTTTCTGATGCTTCAACCACAAAGCAACATACCCTCATCTGAACAGCACACAGGGCAGTGCCCTGATATTGAAGTACAGGACTGCATAGGACGTACTACAAAAGTGCATGTTGGTTACCTTGGAAATGTTAGTGGTTACATGTATTATATGCAGAATTTAATTTCTCCATAGATTTACCAAGAAAAGCTTAGTAGAAAAGTACTCCTCATTTATTTAGTGAATAAAATATGTTCTTCCCAACATGATTTTTTAAACTGCAAAAGATCACAGATGATTCCCCTCAGGTCTTTCCGTTCCCTTCTCCTGATTGTTATTCTGGGATGATCAGCTAACACGAACCTGGTTCAGTCATGTAATATTTCATATTCTCTGATTTGGAAGAACATTCTTCTCCCATCAAAGCCATTGAAAAAATGCACTCCGCCAGGAATACTTTCTGAAATGTATTTGAAAGAGAGGGGGAAAAAGCCTCGGGTCTGTTGTAAACTTCATGTATCCTGGGAGATCAACTTTAGCTTACAGGAGTTTCAATTAATTCCTAATTACTTCTGGGTCATCTTTATATCAGGGGACACATTAGGAGTAAGGAGTGATAATTCTCAGCACTGCTTTTTTCACAAAGTTGAAAAGGGGTTATGTTGCTGATGAACACTGCGGTAACGAGAACAATCATTAGGAATTCTTTACATCTGTGTTTATCTCTCTCTGAGGAGCTTTGCAATGATGCTTTCTCCACATACATACAGAAAGGAAAATCTAGAGGATTTCTCTTTTTTTCCAATGGACATCATATATACCAAATATTTAGTAGGATATTATAATTTCACACAACTGAGAACACTTTCTCTAGTAAGTAGTGCCTTGGAGAGATAGAAGGAACACACCAGTGTATCAGTGACATTACAGAAACTGGTAATCATCTCAGGCCTTAAAGAAATGAAGCAGTCTGGCCACACCAACACTTGGCTTCCCTGCAGCCTCCACCACTTCTCAAGAGCAAGGACTTTCCAAAATAGAGAGCATGCAAAGAAAGGAAGTTCATTCCTAGAGTGTCTCTCCAAATCTCTTTTGCAGAGGGAGCTCAAGTGCAATCCCAGCTTTGCATGAAGGTGGAGATGAAAAGGTCATTCTCAGTACGCAAGGCAAAACTTCAGGGAGAGACAGAGGTCATGACAAGCGTTGGCTTGCTGCTGACGGGTCTGTGACTTCACAGAATGTCCTGCCTTGGTGGCTCCTGCACCCCTACATGGTGCTTTCATCCTGTGGGTCTGGGTGGGTGCTCGTGGGGTGCTGTCCATCAGGGATGCAGCAGCTGGACATGAGCAGTTAAAGCCATTTCTTTGCCTTGACTGGAATACATTTCATACCCACCTGGGGCAGAGGCCTCTCTGTGTAGGGATGTGTGAGTGACGAACAAACACTCTTCACAGAGTTGAGCCATGTCAACATCTGGCAAAAGTAGCTACGACGTTAGTGGGTTTGCCTTCCCAGTTCTTTAACATTAGTTTTAAAGGATTTGTGTAAATGTTATTCTGAGAAACAGTGTTCTCAGGGCACAGTTGTGTTTACACCATTCTCCCAAGCCCAGGCTCCCTTTTTTGCCCTGTCTGGTTGCTTCTGCTCACTGCAATCCACAGGGCAAGGACTGCACCTCCCTCTGTTGCTGTAAGATCACATTCCCACCTGCAGCACTGGAGAGCTGGAAGCCTCCAGGCAGCTGGTTATTCAGTGACAAAGATATCTGAAATCAAATAAGGGTGGACCAGAAATCTAAAACTGTGCAGTTTAAGAAACTGAGGCTTAGAAAAACCACCTATTTCTCTTCAGTCAAAGGTGTCAGCTAGAGCAGGGAGGCTAAGAAAGGAGCCCTTAGGCACCAGGTCCGGAAGGCCAGCACCGTAAGGTTACAGTAGAAGAGGAAACATTGGTGACCCAGTGAGCCCACTGTCCACTCCAGTCCCGGATGGAGGGCGGCACCTGAGGTTGCCTTCTCTCTGAGTTCCAATAATGAATGTGGCCACGGTGTCACCTGGCAAGGCTGCTGGGAGCACTCAGCAGGGCATCATGGAAGCGACTTGCTGCGGGACACTGGGCGTATGCTGTGCACTCACTTCCTCCACCTGGTGCTTCTTTCCCTCTCACTAGAGCACACTGGCGTCACAGTTGCACTTGCTGGTCTCAGATGGTGACCAGGGACTTGCTCTTGTGAATCTCCCTGATGTGTCTACAATATGGCTTGAACTATTACAAAACATTTTATAGCACAACTCATTTGTGGACCATGGCAGGTACTGTGGGGTAGAGATCCACTCAGGTGGCTCTAAAGACACCCACCTCTTGAGACCATGCTTCGAGCTCGTGTGCATTTAGGAGGGGATAGGGCAGCAGGGAGCAACAGGGGCCACTTTCCTTGTCCCTGTCAGGATGCAGTGAGATGGGGCTTTGGTCCTGCTTCCTCTGCAGAGCTGCATCCTGATCACCAGCTGCAGTGCCGTGGGGTGAGGACGCTCAGACAGGATGTGGGACCTGGGAGCCAGTGACCCAGTTCCGGGAGACCGGAGGACAGCTGGACTCCAACTTCCTGAGGACCTCTGAGCAGAGGACTCCATCGGCTTACTCGGCCACACACACAGAGGCGGGTGAGAGCACTTCCTGTTTGGGAGGTCTTGCATTGTGGGTATGTTTTTACATAGCAATAGTTTTTGTTTTTAACTAATGCACATTGCTACATAAAATTAGAAGCCTGTGGATTGGATCAACACTTTCCTGTGAAAGTTGTTTTCAGGTGTGGTTTTTTTTCCTCGCATTTTGCAATAACGCAGACTTCATTATATGCCAAGCAGAGATAAGGCTAAAAATAACCATTCTTAAGGAATGCAGTCTCTCTAGAGAAGTAAGATGAAAAGAACAGTGTAAGCCATGAACTTACCTTGCTTAAATCGGTGTCACGTACCTTCATTTATACAACGTGACCTGCGTTAAAATCATTAGGATATTTTAATGTATCAGTGTCAATCGCATGAACACTCATTTATTTATGCGGTAGATATTTACTGGCTACTATATCAGGGCTTAGTCACTATGGCCTGAGAGAGAAAGAAGATCCAGAATTTGCCTTCACCTCACAGAGATCAGTTTGCTCTTTTATGTTTCTATTTTTAACTTATTTCAATGGATCATGAAAACTGGCCAACAAGTTTGATGGGAAATCTCATTTGAGGATGAGCTCTTGAATTATGACGCTATCTATCTTGGTTAACCAGTAGGAATGGCCCAATGACAAATCTGTTATCTAAAGTAACCTCTTTCTTTCAGCCACAGGGAGGTTTATATGTCAGGCACAGGCACCCCAAAATGACTACATGAAATCAGAGAGTGCTTGGAAAAGAAAAGAAAAAAGGAAAGAAAAAAATGACTGTGAGGACCTGAACCTGGTGGTGCTGGCCAGCCCTTGAGATGTCAAAGATGATAATACAGTAACAACATTTGGGAAGTATTTCTGGTCTTACACTTAGCCTTTTGGCAGGAATTTATTAAGACAGAATAAGCCTGTGACTTTTCAATTCCAAGTACAATTTGTTTCTCTAATACATCCACGGGAGTAATGTGTGATGGAATTTTTCCTTCCTCGGCCCTCCACTGTGGATGATGATATGCTATAATAGGCTCTCCCAGGCCATATCTTGGCAATATAAAGCACAACACATGTACATCTGTGGCCCAGTGTCAGGGCCGTAAATGTACATCAGAAATGCATTAAATCTTCTGATTGCTATTCTGTTTGTACAGCTTGTTGGTGCAGATTTTCTGCTGTAATGTACTCTGCTGATTACCTTGAATTATTGGAATATCCTTGGCAGAACAAGCACACCTTGTTCAGAAATATCATCATGCAGACATAGCCCGAGTCTTTTTGGTGTTAAGAAAAACAACCGAAACAGTTCTGGGAAGTTAACACAGTAACTGCATGTTTACTTAAAATCCTATCTCAGTAGCTCTTTGCTTCCAGATAATCTTGTCCACATCACCTTCCCAGAGTGCACTTCAAGTTCTCCACATTGGATGCCTTGCCGCAGATGAAACCACGAGTGAGTCTTCCTCCTGAGCAGAGGGGAGGGAGAAAACCATTTCCCATTGCTCAGTGGCCCAGCAGGAAGACTGCCCAGTGTGACACCTTGCTGCCTTCCAGGTGAAAGCATCTTGTGACGTGCACCACACTAAAAGCAAGAGTTGGGAATGATCTGAGCATCTTGCACAGGCATATTTCTAGTGGCTCCCATAGAACTTAAAATCATCGCCTTTTCATGGCAAGGATCTTTGGAACCACCCTAAAATGCATGTGTGATTAGGTGTTGCAAGTGTTGAGGTATGCAAATAAAACCCACTTGGATCAGTATTTTTGTATTACTGTCAAGAAGCTTTTGTGTGTTTGTGTGTGTGTGTGCAAGTATGCACACATATGTGTTTAATGTACAGGCAATCATCACACCAAATTCTTTAAGTGGCAATTTTTTTTTTTTTTTGGTACCAGGGGTCAAACTCAGGACCTTTCGCTTTCAAGGCAGGTGGCGGAACCACTGGCCTAAATCCCAGGCCCTTTAAGTGGTATTTTGAATAGTCAAAGTAGACTGACCTGATGAAGGCACAAAGCTTTCTTCCTTTCTCTTATGATAAATGACATACACTTGTAATAGATAGAGGCATAGTCAGTGGCTGAGGACAAAAAATTGTATAAAGTTTCAATAAAGCCAAAATGGTGATTTAAACTACCCATCATTTTAGTTACAGTTATAAAATCAACAACTCAAAGGACTAAGATATTAACTCTTACCTACCCAGACTTCATTAGAATCTTATATTTTTGGATGCTGCCATTCTGTATGATTATCATCACAGCACTAGCTTTCCAAGGCTAATGATTCCCACTGAATCTTCATCCACTGGTCACTTCTGGGTTCCAGGTACCCAGAGGAATTTTAGTTATCAGGAAGTTTAAAAGTAGGAGGAGAAACAAAGGGTGAGCAAGCAAATCCCCAAATTCTGCGGAGTGCATGGGAGGGAAAGTGGGCTCCTGAGGTCCATCAGCCCCAGGAGGGCCCGGTGGGGCTGGTGCCCAGGCACAGTGGGGTGAGCATGGGGCACCAACGAGAGGAGATGCCAGGCTCTCCCTAGGAGCTGTCTGCTTTGAGAGCCAGGATCTTATTTTTTTTCTTGACTTTTTTGTTTGCTTTTTGTATGAAATAATTTTCAATTCACTATTTTATTGAGGGGTATAAAATAATAAGACAAAATATAACTTTTTTGGATGACAAGGAGAAAGATGCTTTGTTCCAGATATCTGCACTGGTTGCAGCTTTGGATGGCCTCCCAGAGAAAGAAAGGAGGACAGCATGGCTGACCACATCAGCAGGGAGAAAGGGAGGAATCTCCTTCTGATTGGTCAGCTTCAGACTGGTGAGAGCAGGTAGTTAGTCTGCCAAAGCTATCATTTTAAAAGGATAAATCTATATCTACGAGGTGACTCAACCAAGTATAGAGCAAACAGAGCATTTAGTGGTTATAGACATAAAACAAGGATTCAGATCAATCTAATTGCTTTCTCAGAAAACCATAATTTGTTCACTAAGTACATAGATCATAGTATTGGAGAACTTTCCAATTATTATGAAATATTTTCCTAAATGTAGTTCATGTTTTTAAAGGCTTAATATAACTATTATTCATAAGTAACATTACCAATAATATTAAAAATGATATTACTAGTAAGTAATATTTTATCTAAATGCTTAGGATGTTGAGGTATTACTATTTGAGCTAGATGAACTATTGAAGTTAGCCTCCATCCTATCACATCTTCTTATAACTGAACATTGCTACACAAAATGAGCAAATAAATTAAGAAGGTATATTCACAGTACTGCCAAAAATCTTAAAAACTTAAGTTTGGCTATGGAAAATAAGCCTAATTGTTAATATTTATACCTTTATGGCCAATCTATATAATTTAAATATATATGCAAATTATGATAGGTTAATTCCATTTTGTTTGTAACCGGAGAAAACATATTCCTTCTGACTTGATAAAATATTTGTCTTAGAACCTTCATGCTGCTGTAATAAAATGCCTTAGACTAGATGATTTATAGGTAACAGAAATTCATTGCTTCCAATTCTGGATGCTAGGATGAAGATCGAGCCCCGCTGAGGGCTAGCCTAGGCTGGTTTCAAATCTGGATCTTTCTCTCTGCATCTTCACTTGGCCGTAGAGGAACCAGCTCCCTGGGGCCTTGTTATAAGTCCATTCATCCCAACACAAGGGCTTTGCCTCATAAGCTCTTCACCCCAAAGCCCCCAGCTTGATCCCACCTCATCAGGGAGAAAGTGTCAACATGCGGATTTGGGGGTGCACAAATACGGAGGCCGCAGCACTGGTTAATTTGAAGATTCTGTTTTAGTGACTAATCTATATAAGTATGTATTCACTTGACTGTAAAACCAGTAATCCCCATGTAACCTCTAGTTTAGTTGTTTTCCTAATAATGCTAAGTTAAATTATTCCCCTCCTTTGATAATTTTGCAGATTCTATTGACATGTGATATTTGTCCAGAAGTTCCATATCCATCACTCATACAGCTAGAAAAGTGTTCTTCTCTAAATGGAAGTAAACTGTCATAGAATCAAATTGCAAATATGTAATAAAGAAACAAAGAGTAAGAGGTAATCAATAGTGTTAATACTGAGATATTTCTATGAGAGAAAGAGCAATAATAAATGTTAAAATGTGGTTCTATATTTAGGTTGAATAAAAAACTTCTAGTGTAAAGTTTCTGTTACTGAGATGGAAATAGACTAAAATCATAGGTGTGTGTATCAGTTACTCATAAGTGCACAGTTCGAGAAACTGAGTTATTCTATGTACATTTGTATGTTGTATACATGTATATGAATGAGGGAGGGACAATTTAAAATGTATGTGCTGCATTGAAGCCATTTAGTGGTACGGAAGTCTTTGCTCGATATTGGTGTACTCAGTGCTTTGCATGCTAATCTAATTTGTAAATGCCTGGCCATCTGGAAAATGATGTTCCCACCAAGTTGTAGAATGTGGGCTGTGCACTAGATACACAGAGACTAAGGGAGCGGCAGGAAGAGGAGGTACACGGTGTGTTTGCATCACTTTCTCCACAGGTGGGGGGCAAAGAGAGCACAAGAGCAGTGAGATGCTCGCACCGGCCTTTGAAGGGCTTGTGAGGGGCAGTGGTTCTGAAGGATACGTGCTTTTCCCAAGGGCCAGGGCCCCTTTGTTCCCCGGACTTTCACACGTGCCCACGATTTCCCCGACATTGCATCCAAGAGGCAAAGACTTCTTTCTGCTTCATTTTCTGTACCCAAAACCAAAGTATTCCGTGCAAGATACACCCAGACAAAGCATCTGTTAGTCACATCCGTATTTCAAGGCTTGTTTTCTTGAGAGAAATGAAAACATGGTCCACACCATTGAGCATTGATTTTATGTGTAAATGAGAGAATTTTACTCCAGGGGCCCGTCTCCTGGACCCATGTAAAATGCAAGGTTTCTTGAAACGAGATCTAGAACTCCAGTGTATTAGTAAAGTTTCTGCACGAAATTGATTCCCATTAAAAAGCTGTTTCATTCAGGTGTAAGCATTAACTTGTCAACTCTCTTTAACACAGATGAGTGCAAAATACTTACCTGTGACCCAACTAATTTAGCTAAAACTTATTAGAGATAAATTTTTGATCAAACTGCAAATGAGGGCGTGTTTAAGATTTATTTGCAATAATTTATTTTAAGAAATATTTATTATTATTGTGCTGGGTCTATTATAAACTCATCAAATTATTTATTCATAAGTGCTTAATTAATGAAACAAATATTAGCATATAGTACATTGTGAGATTTTTAATGAGATCTTTTGGCTTTGCTGTAGATAGTATTTTCTTGGCAATTCTAATATTAATAGAAACCAGAGAGGGAAGAAGAGGAGAAACCAGGAGAAGGACTAAGGAGAATAATAAGAAGAAGGGAGTTTAATAGTGTAATTTATTAGATGTGTCAAGGCATCTTGTGTATCAAAATCTGAAACTTTAGATTTTCTGTTCTCAGTTGTATCAACTTGGGCAAGATAATCTGTGTTTTATAGCTTCTGCTTCATCATCTTTAAAAATAGGTATGTGACTATTTCTGTTATCATCACAACTTATTAACCAACTTAACCCATATCAAAGCCAGTGGAGAAGTTGAACACACTGTTTGGGTCCAGACCTTTCATAATCTGGTTAACATCACCATAGGAAGAATGAATGAAGACAGGAACATACACATGCCAGAAATACAAAGGACATAAAAAATGAGAAAGGACTTCTTGCCCTATTGTTTACTTTCTCCATAAAAATGCAAGCCTTGTGTATAAGTTTAGAAGGCACTCTTTCAAAGCTCTTAATGGGCCCTCCTTTGACAGCAGCTGGCCTTTCACAGTGCAGTCAAAGCCATGTGCATGTCACGGAGAATTAGATGTGTGCAGTATTTGAATGTTGGGACTGTGAGCCGCAGAGCTCAGTGCTGTTACCAGTGTCAGACATGGAGACACTTTAAAGGGGATGTGTTGAGCTTCGGTTATATTTCCGTAGTTCCCCTCAGAAATTTCAGTTTTTATTTTGCTGACTTTTCTAATTGTGTCTTTCTATGAAAAGGTGTCTTATTTTAGACATAGACCTTAAAAGCAGTATCATTATGAGCAACATTTGTGCTGTGTTTATAAATTCTGGAATTTGCAAATACTGATTTTAGGGGGAAAGTGGGCAGCATGCCCACAACCTCTGCATGTTAAATAATCCGGCAATGTCCCTCTCCAACGCTTGTCCTATGCCTCTGTGTGTGAGCACTGAGCTCTCAGGAGTATATCCAAAATGCTCCTGTCTGCACATTCTGCTTTCAAGACATTCAAAGCACCACATTCTCCAGAAACCACACCATTCAACAGTGTGGCTCCTATCTGTCAATTTCATGGGTCATGTAGCACTTAAAATGAAATAGTTCAACTGATGGCCCTTCATCATGGAGTTGTGTTGTAGATTTCTACCTTCTTCTTTTGAGCAGCACCACTGTGAAAGCATCTTCTATTCCTCTGGTGAAGACACTGCAGTGACTCGGATCTGTGATACCTGTGTGACTCCCCCTGTTAATCAAGGAAGAGTTGGTAGAAAAGACCCAGAGTTTTGATCACAGTCATTCTGACTCTCAGAGGCCCTCCAAGGCCCAGCAGGTCCTGCACTTCTACAGGGGCAGAGGTGCTGCTGCTGTGCTTTGCCCCTGGGGAGCTTTCTGTACTTCTCAATCTATGTGTATCTACATGTATGCCCATATCTATCTCCATAGTGATACATATCTATAATTATAGCCCCACCTAAATATGTTCTATGCCTCTTCTTTATATGTGTAATCCATGTATTAATATTGATGTCAGCATTGACATTGGCATCCGAGTCTCTATTTTTTAATCAATGTATCTATCGTGACATCAGTATCAATATCCACATTGAATTTGGCATCCATATTTCTATATCTAATGAATGTCTCTGTCAGTATGTATATCGACAGAGCTAACAATATCTGCATCTGTGTCTGAATGTGTATCTAATGTATGTGGTCAGAGTGAGTTTATATCTCTACATCAAAATTGACATCAATTTCAAATTCCAAGTCTAATCTGTAGCTGTATTGACATGGATATTGTCGCGTGCATCTACATATATATATATAATTGATGTCTATGTATTTGTCTATATATACATCTTTTTAGGGATAGCAATATTGCTATCATCATCAACATAGACACCTATATCCAACCTAATTCTATGTCTATATATCCAAGTCCATGTCTATATTTCTACACTTACAAACTGGGATGAATATTGACATCTACATCATCTTCTACATATTTATGTTTACTTATTTGATTTCAATATTTAATCTAAGTTTATGTTTCTGTCTATATCTATATCAGTGTTATAGATATTCACATGAATATATCTACCAGTTCCTATATCTAAGCTATTTCTAGGCCTATATCTGTGCTGAAGTAGATATCAATTTATACCTCTGTATCTGTATCTAATTTATGTTTATGTCTTTATACATGTATAAGTACCCATACTAGCTTCAACACTGAAGTTGACATCTACACATACATTTATATCTAAACTTAGCTTTGTGTCTATGTATGACTGTGTGTTGATACTGAAATGGGTATTGTCAGTGTCCACATCTATGTGTATTGACATATACTCATTTATACTTACATCTAGTTATATATAAATCAGTGTATATCTATATCAATTTTAATTTCTATATCTAACCTGTCTTTATATGTGTACATCTATGTTACATGAATATGAACATCTGTGTTTCTATATAAATCCTATTTCTTTACCAATTTATAAATATCCACTCATACATATGTACATTTGTATTAGCTTTCTGTTCATGGAAACACAACTTAATGGAGGAGAGATTTAATTTGACACACAATTTCAGTCTCCAGTTGACTGGCTGTAAGGCAGAAATGGCATGGTGAGAAAGGACATGGCATAGGAAAGCTGCTCAATCCATGGCAGCGAGGAAGCATAGAGCAAACAGAGAGTCAAAGGACAAGAATATAGTCCTCCAGCCAGGCCCCACCTCCTAACAGTACATTCAGCTGTGAACTCATCAGTGGTTGAATGAACTTGTGAGTATACAATGCACTCATGATCCAATCACCTTCTGAGCACATGAGACTTTTGAGGGAACATTTTACATTTGAACCACAACATTCCAACACTGTCCCACAAAAAGGCTCCTGTACATTTCATTATGAACAATCCATTTGCTACATCTCTAAGAGTTGCCACAATCTCTACAAGTTCAGCAAAAAGTGCAAGTCCAGAGTCTCCTTTGAGACTAAAGGCAAACTCTTAGTTGTAAGCCCCTGTAATAATCAAAAAGAAAGTTAAATACTTCAAGCATACAGTGGCAGATGGTAAAGGTTTTCATTCCAAAAGGGAGGAATAGATGGATGGAAAGGAGTGGGACCAAACAAAAGACCAAAACTCAGCGGGATGAACATTAATTCCCATAGATTCATGACCAGTGCCTGATGTGGGTTATGGAAAGATACAATATCTTTCAATTCCTATACCTACTTAATTCTATGCCAATAGCTGTGTTGATATAACATATGCATATGTAAATTTGTACATATGTATACAGTTTTCTTTGGATCTGTAATCTCCAACCACATGGTGTTCATAATGAGCCCATGAAAAGGGAGAAATCTGTAACCCACCCTGTCCAGTTCATAAATCAACTTTTCTGAACTGTTACAAAGAATTTATGTTAAGACTTTACCACAGTGTAATAAAATGTGGTCTCCCAATTGTTGAGATGTAGCCGAGTGTTTACTTGCAGTCATGTCTGTGTTTTTATAGAAGGCATCATAGAATCAATAACCATCATGAATGCTGGCATCCTTAGTGCCAAGTAAATGTGTGTTGGATGTTGTTGGGTGGCTGATGCCTGATTTTTGTGTGGTCATCACGCTTAGTGAGTTTAGCAGCAGGAAAACTAATAGGAAGCTAGAAGCTAAGCAAAGCGTAGTTAGTGCAGTCTGCCTTGTGGTGTCCCCGTGCCTCACTGAGTCCTGGCTACGCAAGACCACAGAACTGGATATTTAGCTTGTTTCATACCACTCACATCTACATTCCTGTAGCTGCTCCTCTTCATGGTTCTTGTCCCTCTGGGCAGCACTAAGTCAGATCTTCTCAGACTTGGGCACCATTCCATTGCTTCCATGCCCTAAAAGCCACCCACATGGTGACAAATAACTCTGCACATTAGTGTTCCCGATTTGTTTCATTTTGAATTTGGCTTCAATTTTCTGGTAAAACTTTAAGTGATACTATGGCTTGAGGTTGATCTCAGACAGTCTTCTCTATCTTCAACTCTAGTATTTGATCTCAGTGAGATATTATTCTCAACTCAATTTAGTAATTAGCTTAATTAATTTAAGCTGCAGTTCATACATTTCCCTGAAAAGTATTGATTGAGCCCTTCCTGTGAGCCAGCACTCATCGCAATGTGAACATGAGCCAGACTCAGACTCTGCTTTCTTAATATTACATCCTAGTAGAACAGACATATTAAAACACACACACACACACACATATACCTTCAGAGGCAGCATGTTCATTGGCATGTATAAAACAGAGTAAATAAGAGTGAGAAGTGGACTTTGAGCCTGTAATTGCTTTAGAAAGGATTGTCAGAGCAGCTCCTCTGATACGATGACATTGAGCTCATGCTTGAAGGATGTGAGAGACAAACATCACTCCTGTAAGAGGTAAGTGATGTCAAGGCAGGATTACTCTGGCTGCTTTAGGGGAAAGACGTTTTAGAGGGGAAATAGAAGCAGGAAGACCATTTGTGGATTATCAACTATAAAGCTGCTGTTGATGGAGGGCAGGGTAGTTGTGACATTGCTGAGTACATGCTCATCTTACCAGATCCTCTTCCTGGGCAAATAGATCATCTTTATTTCCCAGATGCTTTGTACCCATGGTGGCCTAGTGCTTGCCGAGTGCTTTCCAAGCTAAGGCAAGTGTCCAAGGCAGGTCCACTGCAGTCCAAGACAGTTAAAAGGGAACATTGTTCCTCTGGGGTTTGTGCTTCCACCTCCCCAGTGCTGCTTGGTTTGATGCTTTGTCGTAGTCCTGGGACATGGTCTTTAAGGGTGTCGCAGACTCTCCTAGATAGGATCTGGGGGAGACAGTGCAGAGAAAGGCATTGTCCACCTCCACCAATCATATGATCTGTGCAATGAGAAATAAACTCCTGTATGGCAGCTAGTAAGAGGTGAAGTGTGGTATAGAATCTAGCCTTATTAACCAGAGTAAGTCATCTACCTTGAAGTACACTGCTAATGAAATAAATACATAATCTTTTATGATATTAGCACAACAGTCAGAACTAGAAGTTGGAAAAGTGCACAGTGAGACTAGGAAGACACATGCTTTCATGCATCATATTTTTGGTGCAGTAAATAAACTTTTGCCAAACCTGAGGTCATAGAACTTTTCATTTGTGATTTCTTCTGAGAATGTTAATGTTTTAGATGGTATATATAGGTCTGTGATTCATTTGGAGTTAAATTTGGATATGGTGAAATTTGAGGATTGCATTTCAATTTTTGTATATGTTATTACACAGATAGTCAATTGTTCTAATGTTTGTGAGATAGACCACCCTTTCTCCACTGAATTATCTTGTCCTTTTGTTACATATTAATTAACTATATGTATTTTAGTCTGTTTATGGGTGTTTAAATTCCCTCTTATTGATCTTTGTCTACTTAATCCAGTATATTTTGATCGCTGTGACTTTTAAAATAAATTTTGAAGTTATGTAGTCTTATACTTCCATTTTTTTCTTTCATTGTGATGAAGTCTTTTGCATTTCCATGTGAGTTTCAGAGTTGGCTTAGCAATTAATGTAAAAAACAAATGCAGATATTTTATTGGATAGGTAGATCAATTGGGGGAAAATTTACATCTTAGCAATACTTATCACATCTCTATTTAAGTAATATTAAATTCTTCTCAACAATAGTTCTACAGTTTTAAGACTTATATATAATAATTATATATGTTTATGAGGTATAGTGTGAGAATTTGATATGTGCAATGGTAATGATCAAATATAGATAGTTAACAATTCTTTCTCTTTAAAAACATCACTTTTTGTGTAGAGAATATACAAACTTCTCCCCTCTAGTTCTTTTAAAAATATATAATACATTGTTGTGAATTACACTAACCCCACTGTACTAAACAGCATTAGCTCTTATTACTCTTCTGTAGCTACATTTTGGTGACAATTGTCCAGCTTCCCTCTGTCTCCCCAGCCTACCTTTCTTAACCTCCAGTGGCTAGTATTCTCTCTGTTTCTAAGAAATCAACATTTTAGCTTCCACATGCGAATAAGAAAATGTAGAATTGGGCTTTCTGTGCTTATGTCAGCTAATACAGCATTCTCCAGATCTACCCAAGATGCTGCAAATGACAAGATTGCATTCCTTTTTTCTGGCTGGGTAAAAATCTGTCATGTATATGCCACATTTTACTTTTCTATGTATCAACCGATGGACATCAACGTGGCTATTGTGCCATGGCTACTGTGAATGGTGCTGTGATAAACACAACAGTGCTGATAATTCTTGGACATGCTGATTCTGATTCCTTTGGTTATACACCTAGTGGGACTGCTGAATCAAATTGCTGGATCAGGTTCGATTTCAATTTTTTTGGTGGAATCGCAGCATTGTTTTCCATAATGGACTATTTTACATCCCCACCAACAATATTTAAGAGTTTCTCTTTTTTCCATGTCCTTGACAGCTTTTGCTAGTTTTCTTTTTGTTGTAGCAATTCTAACTGGGGTGAAATGATAGCTCACTGTGGTTTTGATTTGAATTTTCCTGGTTATTAGTAAGTTGAGCATTTGTCACCTGCTTATTGTATGTTTGAAAATTTTGTCCACCATTATTTTATTCTGACAATGAATTCGGAGTTTACAGGCTATTCTTTTTATTTTCATAGTTATGATTTTGTTTTATTTAGCAATATAAAATAGTACTCTACTATCTTCTGACCTGTACTGTTCCAATGAGAAAACTCCTGCAACCCTTCCTTATATGTCTGTCTCCACATATAACCACTGTTTTTCTCTGACCACTGAGAAGATTTCTTGTCATCTGTGGGGCTGGCAAATTTACATCCAATGGGCTGTGCTGTAATTTTCTTTAGATTCCTTGTGTTCTGGTTTTCTTAGCTTCTCAGATCCTCCCATTTGTCCTTTTGACCAAATTTAAACTTCAGAGCTTTGTTTTTCTGCACTCAAATTGCATGTATAGTAAATCACTCAGAGTCCCAAAGCTTGTATTGGTCTTGATTTTAAAATCTCTTATCTTTCCATTTATATTTTAATGCATTTCATTGACACATCTTCAGGTTCGCTAACCTTTTGTTCTGCTTTGCCTAATCTGTCATGAATCTCATCCCATATGTATTTTATCTCACATATCTTAGTTTCCATCACTAAACTTCAGTTTTGCTCCCTTTAAAGATATCTTCCTGGATGTTATTTAACTTGTGAATACATGGGATGGGATACAGTTACAATGATTGTTTGTAGTGTCCTGGTCTGAAAATTCTAAATTCTTCTACCTATATCAGTTCTGCCACTTTTTATGGGATGGTTTTTCTCCTTAAAATGGCTTATACTTCCCTGCTTTATTGCATGCTTGATGCATTGCAATTAGAGGCAGACATTACAAACTTTACATATTGAATTATGGGCTTTTCATGAGCCTGAAGTAAATGTGGCAGGCTCTGCCCCTCTCTTCCTAACCATTACCCTCTCCCCTCCCCTTCCCTCCTCTCCACTTCTGGAGCTTCCTCTTCTCTCGCCATCTCTTTATTCTCCTTCCTTCTTTCCCCCTTGTTCCCTTTTAGGTAGAAAAATGCAATGCACTTGATGGAAGAAATCCATTTTCCCATCCTACTTAGCTACTGATTAGTTTGCATAGCTGTGGCTACAAAGCCATGATTAGCATATTGCTGTCTCACCACACTGAACCTTTGCAGGAGATAACAGCATGAGCCTCTGTTGATACTTTATCCAATAGTGCCTGTTTATAACTTCTACACAAGCTGTGTTTTCATTTTAAAATTCCCCAGAATCTAATTTATTTGGCAGCATTAAGGTGCATTTTACCCTTAGAACTGTCAGGCCACACATGAAATAAAATGGAACTTGACAGCAGATTCAAGGGTACTAGGACAGGTGTAAAAGCAACTCTGGGAAGTAGACTATTTTGGCACCTATGTTCAAAGATATATCAGAAGTTCATCAATTTATTTCTAGTTAGGTAGTGCATAGGTGTCAACTTGATGCTTTGAACAGTCTTCAGGGCTGGAATGTAGTCTTATTATGAATAATAGGAAAAAAATAAAATTCATCTCTGAAAAGATCTGGGATCCCTGGCCTGGGAGATGGGGTGATGAGACTAGTTTTGAAAAGACTTTCAGAGGCTGAAAGATTTATCATGAGAGCAACCAATGGAAAAGTCTGAGAATAAGTAAGTGGAGCCGTTTTCTGTCATCGACAATTTTCTTTCAGTTTCTCATTGCTGGAACAAAATATCTCACACTCACAAGTTAAAGCAGGAGAGGTTTGTTTTGGTTCACAATTTTAGAGGTTTCAGTCCACTTTTGGCTGGCTCCAAGGCAAAATGGCATGGCAGAGGAGGAATAGCTTGTGGCATGACAGGCAGGATGCAGCAAGGGATCAAGGAGGAAGGAGGGAGATAGATGCTTCCAGGTCACATCCTCAGTAACAACCTCTTCCATCGGATTTCACTTTCCAACACCAACATCATACCCGGTTATAAACATCAGTGGCATAAACCAGGGGACTGCATTAATGCAGACTTTAAGTGAGTAGGATGTTATGGAACGTTTTTCCAGAAGTCATGCCTGTCTCTCATTTCTGCTATGCATGAATCCTACCTACATGTTCTCAAAGGCATTCCTGACCACTGTGTATAGTGTAGTGCTAGTGTCTTCCCCCAACTAAAGAGATATACTGGACTACGCTGGGAAAAATGGGCTGATGGTCCATGACTAAGAATCACTCCAGGGGAGCTAAGAGTGCAGCCTGGTTGGTTTTTTCAGTCCACTCATTTCAGAAACATTAGATACTATGGAAAACATTAATTTTCGCAGAATATATAGATCATGAGAGAGCCTTTTTTCTACGGTACACATCTCCACCTAGAAAAATAAAAGGGAAAAGCTCAGAAATGGGAAGTAGACACTGCTGGGAGTTTGAAACTCAATACAGGAACCAAGATCTGACAGTGAGGAAATCCATGCTTTCCTGGCTATTTCAGTCCACCACCAACAGCATTAATAGCTTTGTCAGGAAACTCTCTATTGTATGGGAAACAACTGACTCCTTATTTCAAAGTTAATCTTCTACACTGAGATATAATGCTTGTACTAATTCAAGTATAGTTCAATAAATTGTGGAATTATGCACATCCATATGACATACACTGAAAATAAACAATGAAATATGTATCATCACCAAATAGCTTTTTCCCCCTCTTTGGGGTAAACCTCCAGCCTTTCTTTAGAGCGTACTGATCATCTTTTTGTCATTAAAGATTATTTTCCTTGTTTAGAATTTTACATGAATGGAGACAAACAGCACATTCTCTTTTGGTTCTTACTCATTTCCTTCAAGAAAAAGCTTTGAAGACCATCCAATCATCCCTATTGCTGCATTCATCACAAGTATGTATTTTTGTTGTTGAAGAATATTTTATCATATCAACATACACTCTTTTCTTTAGTAATTTACCCTTTGGGTTTTGGACATTGGATTGTTTATGTCTCGAGTCTGTTGCAAATATTTTATGAATAATAATGCTTTATTGATGACCAGTGATGCTGAATAAGTTTGCAATAGCATATTTGTCATATATGCCTTCATTGGTGAGGTGGTGCTTTTTACTCTCAGGATTTTAATTTGTTTTTTTTTTAAATGTTCAATTCAAGATATTTCATGCTGCTCTATCTCATAAACTATTGCATTCAGATATTGGATGTTTTCATTTAAAGTTTGCATTTGGCTCTTTATTTGTAATTCTTATTTCTCTCATCATTGTATTCCATTGTGCCTATAATTCTTAGGCCACTTTAATTGCTGTTTTAAAATGATTATCTAATAACTCTATGATCTGTGCCATTTCTGATCATTTTTCTACTGAGTTTTTAAAAATCTTTTTGACACACATTACAGTTTCCTGTTTCCTTGTCTGTCTAGTTATTTTTGACTAAAGGTTTGACATAGATTAGGATGTTGAGTGTTTATATTGTATTGCCTTCTAAATGAGTGTTAAAGTTTGTTGTGTCAGGAACTCAGGTAAATTGAAGATTAATCTTGACTATCTTCCAGTTTCTTTTGAGTTCTAGATTACACGTGTGCATTGATTATTGAGGCATATATTTGTTTCCTAGTACTGGTATGACAAATATCACCACAAAAGTAGAAGCATAAATAATAATTTATTATCCTACCTTCTTATAAGTCATGAGTCTGAAATGAGCAGCCTCAAGGGGATAGAGAGAAGGGGCCAGCACTGCTGTTTTCTCTTGTGCTATCTGTAGGGAGAATCTATGTCACTCTTTTCCCTGTTACCAGAGGCTTCCATTCTGTGGTGCAGGCCCCCTTCTGTCTCAATGCCTGTAAGTTCATCCAGATGCCACTCATCTACCTTTCTGACACTGACCTTTGCTGCTTTTCCTACTTCTCAGAGCCTTTGTGATTACACTGGGGCTAGGCACATCCACTGTCTCACAATCATCTGATGAAAAATTTTGGTTCTATCTGCACCTATAACTCTCCCTTATATTATTTACTATAACACACACATAGGTTTTAGAGATCCAAATGTGGAAATTTGGGGAAAGCTATCATTCTTCTTATGATAAAGCATAATTTTTTGTGTTACCTACTGAATTGCAAATGTTTTACCAAATTCTTTCCAGTGAGAACTCAAATGCTTCCCAGCTCTGTAAGTTTTTAGAATAATTCTTATAGAAACTAGGGATTTCATTTTTGCTTGCATTTAGTTCTACCTTACTGACAAGAAGGAATTTAAAGGCATCATCTGTGGACACTTGGAGTTCCTTCCTCTGCCATTCTGCTGTAGAAACACCAACCACATGGAGCACCCGACTCCTCCTGGCTCCATCTACTCAGTGGAATCACCATGCCCTGCGTGGGCTCCTCCCACTGCAACCAGAAGACTGTCTCTGACACAAATCCAGGATGTCCTTTGCGGTCACTTTGTCACTTCCCTAATCTTACAGTGGTCTCAGGCCTGTACTGCCTGTATTCTAAGGCCTATGATCACTTTATATATTTCCTAGTTTTGTATTTATTTAGATTAGGGGGGCAAGTGTCTTACCAGTTATTCCAAATTCACTGCAGTGGCAGCTTTGACTTCCTTCCTTTTTGACTTCATTGGAATCATCAAAGGTACATGTCAGACTCTCAGCCAATAGGGTCAGCAGGAAGCTATATTATAAGGGACACGATTTTTACAGATGCTGTTGGCTGATTGCTCTATAAATACTCGCTCACATATGTGCACAGACCTTGTCATTTTAAGTATCTCTTTTGTAGAAAATCATTGTAAACCCATGAAACCAACTAAGAGGTCAGTGCTTTTCAGCATAGCATGGGAAATAAATGTGTGTATGTACTTATGTGTGGCATATGCTCCTCTAAGTGGGTGAACTTATGACCACATAACAATTTTTAAAAAACATAATATTGCACTTGAATTAATTTTACATATCAACAAATAATTTGTGAGATATATGCAATTTCTGTCACACTATGCAATGACTAACCAAAATGAAAAATCAATAATAACTTAAATTTCATAATTTAAAAACATGAAATAATAAACAGGAACTAAGTTTTCATGGAAAAATTGGGAAGAGAGAGTGTGTATGTGTATATAGAAACATACGCATATCTTATTCTTTCTGTTTCTCTAGAAGGCCATGAATGATACTCTTTTAGTTTTAGAATTTCCTTCTCTAAGTGATCTCTAATGAGATTTATTATCTTTGTATTCATCATGAAAATGGTTTGTTGAGGTCAGTTATAATCTCCAGCTTACTTCATCATCTGGATATCCCAGGGTGGGTCTATGTTGCTTTCTTCTTTCTTTAAAATTGTTCCTGATGTTCGATTTCTTCCTATCTGGTATAGTTCACTCTGGCTCAGGAATTGTGATTATACTGTGAGGACGTTGTGTTCTGTTATTCTCCTCCTATTATTATTGAAATCTTTAGCAGACAATACACTTTATTGGATTCCATTGTAAACCCCATCTCTGGATTGACACCATAAATCTCATTTAGTGTCTTTAATCTTTCCTCAGCTGGGCCATTTACAATCCACATCTGCATGACTCGGGGTAGAATGGAGATTTAGGTAAGATTTGTACATAAAATTTCCCTTGATGATTCCCTTATTTCCAGGTTTCCTTACCCACTGTCCAGTGTAGATGGTGGTCTTGAAGTTTATCACCTGATTTTTCAATGTAGAAATATTGCAGATTTTTAACAGGAACCTAAGACACAAAATGTCATTGAGCACTGAAATCTGTGGAATGGCAGAGTTACCTTTACTGCTGTCCTTCAATTTTGATGAATATGCTGCTTCATATTCTTGTTGGCCAACTAAATACTTTGTTTTGTTTTGTGTAGAGAAGTGGTGGTGAACTTACGGCACGCATAGCACAACTGGCTGTTTATCATTGAAAGCCTTAAGTTCGTCATCACTGGCCTAGAGGACAGAACTGAAACTTTCAAGAGGATTTATCTGATTAAGACTTAACTGGATGCAGCACGGGCTCTGTTAAAGACATATTTTGGTGTTCCTATAAAACAAACAAAACCAAAAAATCTTAATTGGCTGTAGCAAAATTCCTTGTACTTGAGCTCTTATTACTAATAGTAGAAAATATTGAATAGTGAGCGATAAATAGACCCTCTGCATCTTTCACTAGGGATTTGGAATTAAATAGATATAATATTTGTGCACAAATACATAATGCTAGGCAATACATAGGTAGTTGATGCAACAGAACATAAGCAATAAAATTTTAGCCCTGCAAACTCTTTCAGTTGCTGAGGGCTTACTCTTCACCAGACAGCACATAAGCTTTTGGGTCTAAAATTGAAAAAGAGTTTCTGACTTCCAAATATCAAAGTTCTGGTGGGCCATTCAGGAGAGTGCAGTAGTGGTCGTACAGGTGAGAGGATCTAACAGATCAAGGGGCTGCTTGGAAGCATAACTTCCCATTCTTATGCATTCTGAGAAGATTCCAGGAAATAGGCTGCCTCCAAAGTTTCTGAAATACCACAGAAATTTGATAAGTATTTATTGACCATCTATGTTACAGGCACAGGATTGGACAAGAGAAGATGAGAAAGGATGAGGTAAAAAAAATACATAGTCTTGCTCTGGAAGTTGTAATAATACACTGATGGTGCCTAACCCTAAGCCAGTAGTTATAATCTGATGTCATATGTGCTGCTGCCCTAGAAATAGTCAGAATATCTACGTAAGTCTGCTATAAATTGGATGACATACCACAATACAGTTCTAGTTGCTAGAGGTCCAAGTCCCAGACATTGGCAGGCTGACTGTCTCGGAAAACTGAGAATCTGCTCCTCAGCTCCCTCTTACTTTCTGGTGGCTTGTCCTGGACACCTTTCCCCTGATCCCTGAATTCATCTTCGCAGGTGGTTTCCTCCTGTGTGTGGGTGTGTATTCAAATTTACCCTTTTCAAAAGGCCAGCGTTCACCTCTAATTGCCACATTGTTTCGAGTTGCATCTTCAACAAGCTTATCCCCAAATCAGGTTACACTTGGATCTCCTGGGATAGGAATTTCACCATATCAATTTTAAGAGTGCACGATTTAGGTTGTAACGATATCCTACTGTTTATCTTACTGTTCACTGTTTATTTATCATCCTGGGTATTGAATTCAGAACCTTTGCACCAAGCTGCATCCCCAGTCTTGTCCATTTTTAGTTTGACACAGGGTCTCACTCAGTCACCAAGTTGCCCAAGGCTTGAACGCGGGGTCTTCTTCAGCCTCCCAGAGTGCTCAGACCATAGGCATGCACTGCCATGCCTCATGCCTGCCCAGGGGTCTCCATTACATTTTCACTGTGAAGGCGAGGTTTCAGCTAATTACTAGTATAAATATTCATTTTCTAAGAAGAGCATTTTCTCCTTTTTTCCTTTGAGAATAGAAGAGGAAAGAGGGCACGACATGGAAAGATAGATCTGAATGCAGATCAAAGCAGAAGTATTTGAAAAGGTAAATAACCCCAGTCTCATAGCTTGCCTGTGTCTGAGCTTGGCCTCCATGCACTGTCTGTATCAAGATACCCTCCTTCTCCTACTGCCTCTGACTTCTTTTCCTGGCTGTCGCATTCTCAGTCCTCACAGGCTGGCTCCTGTTCCTTATGCTCCCCGCTCTGCAGAGACAAGAAAGGCAGCCCGTGAAAGGGTAGGGCTGGCCTTCCGCCGTGAGAGAAGGCTCTGCTGATGTCCACTGCCAGTGCCGATTCTCCAATTCCCACTTCTGGGGCAACAAACATCCTGCTCAGGACTTCACCGTGGAAACCTGGTGGACTTGCTTCCACTTAAACCCAGGGAAAGTACAGGAGGCGCTGGGATCGGAGCTCCGAGTCTTCCCTGCTCCTGTGGTGTTCACACTTGGCCTCCACCTTCTAGAGCACTGAGGACTCTCGTGTTCCTTTGCTCCAGATAAGCGGATCTCCTTGAGGTCTGCCCAGACTGACTGCATCTGCAGATGGTGGTGGAGGCTTTCTCCACAATCGAATCTGTTCTCTTTTGACATTCAGGGAATGTTAGTCTGGCCTTTCTTTTTGGAGCATAGTTGTGTGGATACGGAATTTTTCTTGACAAGATTTATTTGTCTTTCAGCACCAGGACTATATCATCCTGCTGCCTGTGGGCTCCCTCCTTTCCAGTGCAGTTTGCTGTCAAGTGAAGAATGTTTCTTCTGCTCCCGACTTGTTGTTTGCTTACCGGGTTCAAGATTTTCCGTGCATCTCCAGTCTTCAGCTGTTGACTCTGAGGAGGGAGTGTGGATCCCAGCTTGGATGGTGCCACAGTGCTCTCCCTGCTATTATTGCTCTGCTCGCTTTCTGCCCACTTCTCTCTTTGCTCTCTTTCTGAATTCCCTCCCGTTCTCCCTGCTCAGTACAGTTGATGTTGTGAGTCACGTGTTCACCCATTCATCTTCCTGCTTTTTCTTCAACTTCTTCAGATGAGACCAGTGTCTCATGAATAGCAATGACTTTCTTCTTATATCTTAAATATGCTGTAATTCCGAACCCCACAACATACATAGCATTTTTTCAAAATGTTTCCATTTGACGTCATTCTCATAGTAAATTTGTTTAAGTTGTTTCTGCACGTAATTTATTTTATTTTTAAAAATTAGAGTTTTAAAGTCATCATTCTAACTTCAACATTAACTCAACAGGGAAAAATTTCTAATATAATTTTCCATTTTTTTGCAAGTCTGAATCTCTCTCTCTCTCTCTCTCTCGACTGGAATTTCAAGTAATATTGTAACTTGGGTTCCTGCTGCATCCTGGAATCCACCCTGGAGGGTCATAGTTTCAGTTGTTGAAACCAGACACTTACCCATGTCTCCTCTGCAGTGCACGTGGCCCCAGAGTTTAATTTTCATTCTGGCTTCCTACGGGTCGTGTTGTATCTCCATAGCCTAGTGGTCAGCCAGCATCCAGCTGATTTGTCCAAATACCCCAAGCCAGCAAGATTTGCCCTGTTTGCTGGCGTGCCCATGTGTGGCTTAGAGAGCATTCAGCTCAGGCTGTGCCTCCACCATGGACAAGCATGTCCTCAGGTTAGCAGGCAAATGGGGCAGCCAGCCCTCTTTGGGGTCTCCTTAGTGGACACAGCGTTGTATGTGTACAAACTTCTGGGCCGCCAGGGTCACAGGGAGTGGACAAATACCCCCTCCTGCACCATCCCCTGTACCCCTCTGTCAAAGTTCTGGTGAGGCTGATGGTTGATTGCTTGCCCCTACCAGCATCATCATGTCAGACTCCACAGAACACTGGCTGTCCCCATCTGCTGCTAAGATGACTTCGGTTCCCAGTGACTGCTGTGAATGTGAGATTCTTCTTTTCCAGGCCAGTGAGTAACTGCCAGAGACAGTACCCCTGCATCCCCCTGTTTTTAGACAGGGTTTCGCTTTGTAGTTCAGGCTGGCCTTGAACTTGTGGGGGTCCTCCTGCCTCAGCCTCCTGAGTGCTGGGATTACAGGTGTGTGCCACCACACTCGGCCATTCCACCCCTCTTGAAAGACATCTGTGCTAACCAACTCAGGGTGGGTGGAAGCAACCTCAGAGAAAATATTCAGAGTCTCATTATTTGTACCAAGGTTTCCCAAATAAATGCTAATCAACTTCTGTATAGCCTTAGTCAAATTCAGGAGTCCTAAAATGAGGTTTATGAAATTTTTTCTACTTTCATCATGGATTTGGGGGAAGAAGAATCTCTGAGCTACTCATGCTGGAATTAAGCTCTATTCTGGAAAACTTGACTCTACGAGTAATTAAACTGTATTAAAATGAGTTCACCTTCCTGATTCCCTGCATTAAATGTGCTCTAGAATACAGGCAATCACACATGCCCTGATATTTTCCAAGAGTGAGAGCAACTTATCTCTCGGCTCATCCGAATCACATTTGTAGCTAAAACAGAAGCTTGGATCCTGCCAAGTCTAAAAGCCTTCCGAAGAGCACTTAGTGTTCTCTGTCGATGCCTGCTTGGTTTTTACAAATGCCAGCTGAGATATAGCAGAGCTGCCAGGTGATATGCTTTAATCTTCCTCGCCCCATTTTGCAGCCCAGAAAGCTCCTCTAAAGCCCTTTCCCATTCCGGCGTGGAGATTGCCTGATGGGCCAAGCCATGGAGAGAGCCAAGGCAGTGTCTGGCAGTGGCTGGGCGGCCGAGTCTGCGGGGCTTCCTTCTGCCGACATGGGGTTTGCGTGTGCCAGGAGGAGCACCACACAGCTGTGCCACAGAAAATTCTGACTGTTAACCTCTGGGTTTCCACTCAAGAAACCAAGCCACTGAGACACACTTTTGAAATCCAGCTCCGAAGGAGATATTTATTTTGCTACAATAGGGACACTGGCTAATTCAATGGAAACATTTGAGAAAAGTATATATTCACTCTAGAGAAAAAGAAGCCATATCAAACAATAGGCTTGAAAGATAATTTCTTTATGATCTTTATTTGGAATATGAGATCTTCAGGCATCATCTATTTACACATAACTTCACGGCTGAATTCATCTGTCGGAATGAACAGGAAAGCATCAATAAATTCTCAAGACATGAGAGAAAACATGCTATACCACGAAGGTCTAAACACTTGATGGAAACAAACGTCTTCAGTATAGTCTTCTGTGTCTCTATTTTATTTTAAATTCAGGTTTTTACAGTGGGTTCTGATTAATTGTTGCTGATAAAATATAGGTTATGATTTAGATCTTAAATCCCTTTAAAAGCTCATGTGTCCAAGGCTGGGTTCTGTGGCATCAGAGTTCAGAGGGGGAGTCTTGGAGATCTGATTGGATCACGGGGGCTCCGACTTCCTGCATAGATTCATCCACTTGTGGGTTTATGGCTTAATGGCTTTGCAGTGGGGCTTTTTGTGAAAGCAAGCTCTCTTGCAGCTTCTGAGCCATCATGAGATGAGGAGTTTCCGCTACCAGATGATTCCACCTTGATGTTCTTACTCAGTTTAAATCCAACTGGGCCATGCATCCATAGACTGAAACCTCTGCCATCATTAGCCAAAATAAATCTGTCCTTTTCTCAGTTGCTTTTCTCAGGTATTTTGTCAGAGCAGTCCACAGCTAATTCAACATCTTAGATTGAAAACCGGAAAATAAATTATCAGATCATTCACAACTGTATCTCTTTAAAAGAACATAATGTTTAAATTCAGTGTGCAGGTCATCCCTGGATAAAATAAAACTGTAATTTCTATCTTTCAAAGCTGATGGCAGAGCTATCTTTTTAAAATACATTTCATCTGAAATTTCAAGAGTTATTTTATCAAGTCTAGTTTTTTCCAAGCCACTTCATTAAAGTATGATTGACATACAAAAGCTGTACTGTTTAATTATATAAGTCAATGAATTAAGAGTTAACTACATAGCTGTGTAACCATCATCATAATCTATGCCATGAATCTATGGCTAAAGTTTCATCCCAAATTCTTTAGTTATTATTTCCTGATAAGAATATGTAACATAAAATCTATCAATTTTGCCAAATTTTGAGTATTACTAACTAGAGATATCATGCTGAAGAGTAGATCTGCAGAACTGATTCAACTTTTATAAGTGCGGCTTAAAATTGTTTCACTAGATCCAGGGCTCCCAGCCGGGAGTGAACCTGTGAGGAGCGGAGCCGTGCAGCACCCCAACCCCTGCACCTCTGGTCGCCTGGCTGAGCCTGTACCTGGATCCACACCTCAGAGGCACAGGGGGTCATAAAGTCCCTTGTCCTGAGCTCCAGAAGATAGAGCAGAAGTGAACAACAGAGAGAGGGCCTCTCTCAGGCTCCCTGATGAAAACTGAAGCCCACTGGAAAAGTGCAGAGAACCTCTGCAATAAAGGCACAGAAGACCACCGTGCTTGGTAAGGTGGAGGGATCATCACCTCCCATCGGAACCTGGACTGTCTTCAGGGGAAGGGCAGCAGGAACCTGCAATAGAACCTGGCAGAGCTCAACCCTGCAGGAGGACAGGGAGCTCAGCTTGGGCCTTGCAGCCAGAAATCTGCCTGAATCTCAGGGGTCTGCGACTGGCTTGCTGAGACTCACTGACTTACAACTGCACCCTGCTGCCCACGTTGTCTACTGTGACAGCAGAGACACGCCCAGAAGGAGGCCCTTCCTTTTTATTTTTTATTTTCAAAATTTATTTTTTCTCTTATGTTTAATTTTAATTTTTTCAAATTGTTTTCTTTCTTCTTTCTCTTTTTTTTCTTTTCTTTCACTCGCTCTCTCGTTCTCCCACATTGGTCTTCTTCTCACTTTTTGTTCCTGTTCCTGCCTTAATTCAGATTTTTTCTTTTCTTCTCTCTTTTTCCTTCCCTGGATTGTCGTGAGTTTCAAAGGAGAGTGAATACAGTCTCACTAATCTCTCCTGCTTCCTCTTTATTGTTATAAATGGGAACACTGACTTTCTTTTTAAGATTAATTTCTTCTTCTATGCGTATACCATGTGTTTGTTGTTCATTCATTCTTCTGACTGGGGAGAGTAGCTTGCTTCCATGTCTTGGCAATTGTAAAAATGCTGCAATAAATATATATCGCCTTGAGGTCTTTATTTCAGTGTCTTTGACTACAAATCAAGAAGATGATGACTGAATCTAATAGTTCCACTGTTAAATTTTTCAGCAACTTCTAGAAGGGCTGCACTAATTTACATTCCCATGAACATTTACAAGCTTCCCTTGTCTGCATATTGTCTCCAATGTTTGTTATCTATCTATCTATCTATCTATCTATCCATTGATCCATGCATCTAAAACAGCCATTCCAACAGGTGTGTGCTGACATCTCATTGTTGGCAAATGCAGTTTATAAAAGGTAGAAATTCCATTGAAATTTCACTTGAATCACTTTGATTACCTGTGCTATTATTGCAACTTTGGCTTTTAAATATTTTATTTCTCATTATTTTCTGCTTCTAAGAAAGGTGCATTTTATTTTGGTAGAACTAAGTGTTAAATCATGAGATTAAGAAGAAAATATACAGATGATCCAATTGAACATTTGCACTGCTTTTTATCTATTTGGGGTGCTACAATCAAATAACACAAGCTGCATAGCTGATAAAAATTTATTTCTTGCAATTTTGGAGCTAGAATCTCAAGATCCAGTTACCAGTAGATTCAATATGTGGCAATAACACACTTCCTGCTTTATAAAAGGTAATTTCTTGCTGCTTCCTCACATAGTAGAAGAGGTGAGGAGGCATTTAAGTTTTCTTTTATAAGGATATTAATACTGTTTTTGACTATTTTAACCCCATGAACTAATCACCTCTCAAAATGCCCCTCTTCTTATGCCAGCAACCTGGGAATTAGGATTTCAATGTATGAATTTTGGGTGGACGAAACAGTCACATCATAGAAGCATCTACACTGAATTTCCTTGTTAATTTCCTCTTTTCTCTGAATACTATTCTTTCCCTACAATGTCAGTTTCAATAAACACACATCATGGGACAAACCTGGAAGACTCACGCTCCCCCAGTTGGTGATAGGTGACCCATGGCCTGGAGACACACAGAGGGCAACTGGGAAGGAGCGAGGCGACCCTTGTTCATGCAATGCAGAATGACTCCAACCTTTGGGAAAAGTGCAAATGGTTCCTTTGGCTGGAGTAAACCTTTGAGAAAGACACAGCCAGGAAGCCGGGGCAATAGGAGCTGTGTGACACCACAGGGACCACTTCTGCTAGGGCTCTTACTCTGGGCAGCTTAGGCTGCTAAGGTTAAGAAACTTGTTGTGTGTCTGTAGGTAAATGGTAAAATTTTAAATGAAAATTTTTTTCAAAAAAATCATTGTACATTATTATTTAAAGCATGGGTAGAGAAGCAGGAATAGAAAGCAGAGCTCATAGTCTTAGCAACTATAGGAGGAGAAAGTTCAAGAAGGGAAAAATAGAATAGCATCAGGGAGTGTCCAGCAAATGAGAACTGGACATTGCTTTTGAGCTTCACATCAGCAGGACTCTCCTTCCTGCACTGAAATTGTAGGCTTGCGGTGATCTCGCTAAGATGGAAAACAAGACTGTGGGAATGAATATCGGGCTAGGAAAAGTCTAAGGCGCAGAGACAGAGCAGCGGGAAGGGAACGGAAGAGCCCTCCGAGGTAATGAGGCTGGAGGGAGTGTCCTGTCCACAGTGGCTCCAGCTGGGAATGACTTGATATACTTACTGGTTCCAGGAATATTGCCAAAGAGGATCGGAAAACATTAATTTAAAAAAACAGCTGGAGCAGATTCACTGGGCAGAATGGGGAGAAATCCAGCAGATTCCTGGGGTGAACCTAAAGGAGACACCCTGAATGCAAAGGCCGTCACCCTGCATGGACATCGCCACAGTGCCCACTTCCACAGGCTCGGTGCTCAGCAACACAGCACAGGGCAGGGCTGGGAGCAGCCAAAGGGACCAGAGCGGGGCACTGAAGGGACACTTTGCACCGGACCACCCTGCACACAACCCTTCTCACACTGGATTCTCCTTATTGGGCTGAGAAATGGCTGCACAGACTATTCCAGTTTTAGATGTTGTGGCCAGTCTTATGACTTTAACTTAGTCCAGCTATGTTTGGTAGAAAAAATATTTTGCACGAAATGGGAGGAATTTAAAAATTAATGTTACCTTTACATATCAGAATTTTTAAAGGCATGTGTCTTATGTTTGTGATAAAGCTGTTAACTATTAGTATTTTTCCTTGGCAATGGCTGTAAGATGTTGAATACATTTGAGGAAACTGTAACTTACCATTTTCGTTCTGATTTGCAAGCACTGTGTTTAGAGCTCCATGGTGCAACCATCTCCCCTAAATTCTAGAAGACTATCGGGAGGGAATGAAGGGTGTGAGTGGCCCACAGTGCCTGTGGTTCTTTGACATCCAGCAGATTTTTCTAAACCCACAACAGCATGATATTCTAGCACTTAATTTCAAAATGCAGCCTAAATCACAGAAGCCATAATATGTCAAATGATCCCACACTCGCAGGGGGAAAACAGTAAGTAATGAAAAAGCTATGATTGCTTTTCTGTCTCCAGATGACAGTTATCACCTCGATGACCTGCTCCGGGCGGACCAGCCTAAACCTGACACACTAAGCGATAACGTCATCTAACAGGGCAGTTACAAAAATCAATACAAAAGCCATTTCAGAGATACTCTGTGTAGGAATCCTGGTGTAATGTTCATTTATTGAATAGGCCTGGGGAAAAACACAACAACTTTTCTGATATATATGCCTCACCTCCCAAGCAAAGGAATTCTGTAGGTAAGCAATAATTGTATTTTTCAATCTATTACTTAGACTCACATGGCTTCGGCTGGCATCTAATGCATGGGTGAGGGCTATAACTCAATTATGGAGCCCAGGCAGAGTCTGAGCGTATTCAAGGAGGAACGGAACAGAACCAGAGAGCTTTGCGTGTATGTGTGTCTTGTTTATAAGCTCATCTAGTCAATCACTCTAAGAGATTTGAAATTTTAAATTATTATGTTTAACTAGATCAAATCCTCTCCTGGGTTTCTCTGCTTTTATCTTCTCTCCTCACAGCAGGTCCCCTGGGGGACAAATGCATCCCCTTTGATAAACAGAGGCACCTCTGCTGTGCTGGGGCATGGCTCGGGGCTGAGACAGGTGACAGTCTACAGGCCAGCAGCTGATGCAGCCCTGGGCCTGGTAGATCTGAGGCCCAGACACAATGGCTCTTATCCTGAGCAAAGGCGACCTAAAGAAAGAAGGCAGTGAGGACTTCCTGTACAATAACTGGCAAGGAAGTATTCCAACAGCTGATGAGAGATCTTAGGTCAAATTAGTGGCACTCTAGGGAAATGCTAATGAAAGCTGTTAAATCAGCCTGTACCCTAGAAATCTAATCAACTTACCCTTCATATTTAGGACCATCACACGCTTCTGTTACCTGGATATTCTGATTGTCAATGAGAAGCCACAGTGACATTCCACAAATCATGGAATATTAACAAGAGCATTATATAGTCAGAGCCATGATTTCCATACTCTTTATGCTAATTTCACATGGCTAATATTCATCGACCATACTGATGATTAAAACTAGCCAGGAGTTGGGTTTTAATTATATTCTATTCTTATGCAATTTTCCAAATAATTATTTATGAAATGACTCAGAAAGCCTTATTATGACAGCTCACATTTGCCTATTCAAAAGATTTTGAAATTCAGGGAAATGTTTGCCTGCCATGTAAACATCCACATTCTTACTTGCATGTTCCTGTGCCTGGTGTTCCCGCACTCCATCACAGTCCAGATACTTTGACAAAGTCTGCTTACTCCCAACATCCAACTACTGGGATCTATTTCGGTATTGAGAATCACAAGGGGAAAACAAGGCCCCAGCCTTGGTAGCAGCCAACTCCCACTAGTATTTAGTTTGAAATATTAAGCACATTATTTTCAAGCTTCGAAGTGCTGCCCTCATTTTTTGACAGTGGACATTGGATAGCATTATTCCTTTAGTATTTATATTTGAGAGACAAACTCACAGACTCTGGAGCCAGATGTCCCTTGTTCACATCATGACTTTGTGACACGAGCACGCTGCAGAATGGGACAAATCACCTAGCAGCTCTGTCCTGAGTCAGTGCACGTGGGCTGGGTTAGCACACACAATGCAGTGCACTGACAGCTCCATCTCTCAGGACATCACTAACACAGTGCTAGCTCAGAGAAAACATTAGCTGTTATTTCCCTAAAGCATTTATTTTTTAACCTTCCAATTCCCTGGGCTGCATAGAGTGAATCCAAATCTTGGTGCATGTGAGGGCTCAGGGTCGGGTGCCTAACTTTCATCACCCCATGCAGAAGATAAGGTGGGCGAGAATTAGACTAGGAAAGATGTCTCACAGTGCAGCCTTCCTGGAGAACTGCATCGGGCAATCCCCTGACCAAGGCATCTGGAGCCTCCATGCTACCTCCATGTGGCCTTCAGGAGGTAGATGATGTAACCCTAGGTAACTGAGTATCCGGTAAACTAAAGTTTGCATTGTTGCACTATTATAAAGAAATTGAGTGCACAGCAACGGTGAAATGATATTTATAGGTCAGCAGGAGCAAATTAGAGTAAAAGAGATATCTTGAAATTTATGTAAAATAGAATGTGACTGAACCCTCTTGTATTTAGTAGCCTTTAGTTGCTTTTGTATTTTGTATTTAAACTCAGATGAAATATTTTGATAGTCATTCTTTTTTATAATGCAGTTATGTTTGGAAGTGGAAGTCAACAAATAATTCGGGTTGCACTGTACTGTTCACCACTCAGATGGAGTGGACAATCAACCCCTAGGAACATCTGCAAATCCTTCTTGTGGTTCCTGTGTGGGTAATGCATGAAAATGGTCTGAAGTTGTCTGAAACCCAGGTGACATTGACTGAGATGTACTCATTGTTGTTAAATCCAAAGCATCTGGAAGCTGCATATAGCAGCATATACAATAATACACAGTACATGGCTAGGTGTTAATGTGTTTTAAAAGAGAAAAATCTAAATGTACTTCAAGGTAATGAACCCAGTCCTTTCTAAGGGAATAACCTCACATCAAAAAGATGTAAGCAATTAACTTAATTTTTGTGTTATCAGTTAAATAATCATATTTCATTCATTAGTGTTTATTAGGATTAGGATCAGTAACTGATTATGTTGACATAAATATTTTATTCCAAACAGTGACATTTTGATGAATTGCAAAGGTTGTTTTTCCTTTATGACTGACATCAACTCAAAATGAAAGGTTTTTTGTCGTTTGCTATTTTTCTTTCCTGGTATTGGGCATTGAACCCATGGCAGAGCACGTGCTCAGCAAGTGCCCTGCCACCCTGCTACTCCCCCAGCCAAAATGATGTGTTTGTGGGCTGGTATGTTTACATCTTTGTGACTATCTTCTCACCCAAAAGGACTGTTGGTTTTAAAACCACCAAATTAAAAATCACAGTGAATAAAATTAAATAAGCATTGATGTGATGGTGGGAGCCACGTGGTCCCAGAAGCCCGCTTTGGTCCCTCATGTCGTCAGCATTGGGCAATGCAGGGTCGTGACATAGTGGTGTCCGCCCTGCAGTGACACAGCGGAGAAGGACAATCGTCTCCCCAATTATGTGCCACAATTCAGAAGCGACATGCTTCAGTTTGAGACTATTGAAAGAGATAAGCATCCACTTAAAAAATGCAATAAAGAATGATGGTAGAGTATCTGCTAATGCATGTGAATTTAAAACACACTTACCCAGGCAATGCTGAGAGGCTGGGGAAGACACTGAGCCCCGTCCACAGCAGCACATAAACCATGCCCCCAGTGCCCAGGTATATGGTGCCCAGGTGCAACTGTGAAGCCAGATCTTGTCCTGTTTTTAGAATAAACTCTAATTTATGGGTCAATAATTTTTTTTGTATCTCCTTTTATTGGTACATTTTAGGTGTACAACATAATGACATTCATCATTGGAAATTTGCATCTTTACATACTCTCTTGGTTCTTGTTTTTCCCCCTTCCCCTGCCCTCCCTTCAACCCCTCTACCCCTCCCTATTTACAAAGACTTTGTTTCCATTTTTCCATTTTCTCATATTAATCCCATTCTCTTCTTTCCTTTCCTCTAGCCCTCCCACTTCCTTGCCCTTTGCCCCTTTTCTTCCTCTTTCACATTATCTATTATACCTTTTAGTCCTTATTTACACTTTCAGTTTCTCACATTAGAGAAACTATTCGGTATTTACACATGTGAATAAAGTTTTTTATTTTCCCTGGAGCTCTTTATTTTGAGACAAGAGAAAGTAGAGATATTTAAAAGGGTTTTGTACCTAAGTTACCATGCATGCTCCCTCCATTCTATCAGAGGATTATTGATCCGTGGAAAGTAAGAATTTCAGTCACGTGACCAATACTCCAACTTCAAAAAAACTTTGGAAGAATGTTGCCAAGTTCACTCCCATTAACTCCTAAGTGTAATAGCATATTAGGGATTGCGTGAACATGAGGAAAATAAACTGTTATCTTGTCTTGCTATTTACTGAGAAAATGATAGGAAAAATAGAAATAAATGAATGTCATCTGGGTAAAGGTACAAAAAAAGAAGCTGTCACCCTAGGGATTTACCCAGTCTCTCTCTCTATAGCCAGGAAAGGTCCAGCAAAGCCACAACCTAAACTTACGTGAAGCTGAGATAGAGATACAGTGCAGTAATTAACACTGGTCCTTGGAAAACATAAGCGTGTGACTGCTCACTGTTGAAAGGTCTTCGCACACTCACTCATTCAGGGTTGGATTTCACACTTTGGATTTTGTGCTGTGCTTAGAAGACCAAATGCCATTGGAAGTTTTACCATCAGGCTTATTCTGGGTTCGTCTCTCCTGGGTCTCTCAGATCTAAGAAGAACACTGCGTCCTTCCCCCTCTCACTGAGGGGCTGCACCACCCACTCAGCCACCAGAGCTGACCATCTAGGGACCTCTCTAGGTCTACTCTGCACTTGACCCCTCCTGGAAGATCCTCTTTCACTTCTGCTGCTGCTCCATGTCCACCCCAGTGGGCCCTACACACACGTTCCTGAATGGTCAGTGGGTCATTGGCTGCTGGGGAGCAGGAAGGATGGCAGCAGATCAAGGCCAAGCCCTGCTTTAAGGGAGGGTGAGGATTTGGGCTGCAGAAGCTGAAGGAGGCCATGGGCAGGAACAGCCCAGACCAGACACCAAGCCTGGCCATCTAGCCACAAAAAGAGTCCAATGCATAGAAAGCAAAGTTCTGGCACCCTAAACCTCTGCAGCTCTCCCTCCATAGTGCTTGGGCTTTATAAACATATCACCACTTGTGACATCTTGCAGACACCACTGTGAGGACTACATGGCAGTTCCTGAAGCAGAACGCCTGCTGGCTTTCTTCTCCTGTACCATGGGGAGGCAGAGGGTGTCCGGGCCAAGATGTCCTGGTGTGGATAAGCAGCCTGGGAGCATCAGCTTTGTGCAGGGAGTGGGGACAGCCTCACCCCGTGCACAAGCAGGCAGGCAGTGTGAGGGGTGCAGGCTGCGCAGCGCCACAGACTCTGCGACTGGGGACACACACACACACACAAGTGTTGGCAGGGCCATGCTGTGCAGGTTGGTCAGGGACATTGCGACGTAACCAGTTTTAGGACAGATCAGTCAATATTTGACCATTGACAGTAAACTACAGTATTTGGTATCTGGCTCAAAATTTGTTATTTTCTCTGTGCTGAAAAGGCACGATCAGTTGGCTCTGCAGCCTTTGACTCCCAAATCCTGGTCCTGGCCTCAAGGTCAAAAAGGGCCTGGAAGGAAGGGGCTTCTGGTGCAGCTTTGGAAGAAAGCACATGGGGACAGATGGTAGCTGTTCTCATCATTTTTGCATCTTTCTGAAGTTTTGATATTGACGTCATCTAGATTAGATTCTTCCAGGATTTCGTTATAGATATTAAACATGAGTGGAGATATTAAACATTCAGTTCTTCCTTAAGTTTAACCCAAATTCTCTCCGGGTGGTTTTTGGCCACCTGGCCCAGCCGTGCCAGGGAGCTGGGTCGCCTTGGCCGTCTCCCCAAGTCCACGAGGACTTGTCCCGCCCACCAGCCTGTGCCCCTGTTGCTCTCCAGTGGGCCCAGAGCACGCTTCAGTAATCACGCTGAAAGCATTTTGATCTCCTGTGTTATTTATTTCCCTTAGAGTCAGCCTCCAATTGTTGCCGAGTATTATTTCATTGTGACTGATGGTAGGTCAGCGGAACAGGATGAAAAGTCTTCAGAATGCTATTTGTTAGAGGTTTTATTTATTTGTGAAGTTTTAATCAATGATTCTATTTGTTACTCTGAAGAGGAAAAAGAAACTTCTGTGGTCTCTAAAACCATTGATTATACACAAAAACAGTCCTTTAGTCTTTCAGGTTTATGGTTTTCTTTTATCTAGCTGCAGGACTTATTTTAAAGCACAGATGGCTGATTTCCAATCACAAGCAAATACCTATATTGGAACATACAAATATTTATTTTTAAATTTGTTGTAGAATTTGGATGGATATCACTGTATACACACACACACAATTATCGATTATCAAGTTAATTGCACATGTCAGAGTTATGCAATGATAACAGACCTTTAAGTACATCATTAGGTTGGGGATGACATGATTTAATCCATATTTGAACTTAGGAAATAATGAACCCTGGTCTAACAGACATTGAACAGGATCTGCAATAAAAATATAACCCAAATTGTCTAAATCAGAAAAGATATACGAAAAAAACATGGAAGAGAGTATAACTAACTGATTCATGAGTGGTATTATATTAATGTACCAGACACACACACACACACACACACACGCGCGCGCGGAGGAAAGACCTGAGAATAGGGCCAAAGTGTTATTTGTTAGCCTATATTTTGTTAAGACAACGAGGTCTTCATATTTCTTCCCAGATCTCCACTGGGAGTCTTCAGTCCACAGAATGATCCTAATTGAATTCTCCCTGCCTAAATGGAGCCTGCCCTGATGTGAACCTGCTTTGAGCACGATGACAGGGTGGGCTGCCTCAGAGCTGCAGCTCCGGAGACCCTGGCCCTCCTCCTATTACCGCCATTTATCTAAACAAATAACCTTGGACAAATCAATTTACATTAATCCAACCTCTGGTACACAACTCCCCAGCTCCTTCCCAATGTCTCAATCAAGATTCAAATGAATTTGCTTCAGTATTGAGCTATGAAAGGATTTAATCTCCTATTTAAAACTCAAGTCCATTGAACATTATCTTCAAATAAAAAATTTCAATAAAAAAGAGTTAGAAATCTAAACGGAAAAAAAGCAGGGATCATAGTGAATTATAGCTTCTTTCTATTATGAAGAAGAGAATTCAGAATGTCTCCTAGATATATGAAAAACTAAACCAAAGAAGAAAAATTACACTCTACATTTGTCACGGACATTTTTTCCTTTGCAGTGAAAGCGGCCCTTTGACTTGCTGGGAATTTTCCTTCATTTCCTAATGCTCCAGGCTGTTAGGGCTCAGCGTTTGAACAGTTCTGCAGAATGTGGAGCTGAGTGTCACTCAGAAATTGTTATTCTTCTTACCTCTCTTCTTGCCTCCCACTTCTGTTTGCATCGGGCTTGGCGGTGTGCTTCGCCTTGGCCTCAGGAGGGACAGATGAGCTTGCCTGGCTGTCCTGCTGCTCAGCCGCACGACTCCCCTGAGTTGATGGCTTAGCAAGGCAATCCAAGTGCACCCAGGGTCGTTTTCACAAAGCACGCCACGTGTGTGCACCACCCGTCGCCAGCCTGTCTCATGCTGAGCGGATCTGGAGCAGATCTGAGATCAAACACCAGGGCAAATGCCTGACCCAGTTGATCCAAAGAACAGCAACCAGTGGAGATCGACCTACCTGAACCAGCTCCCTGGGGCATGGGCCCGTGAGAGAGAAGCAGATTGTTGTTGAAGCCCATGAGTTCGGGAGAGGAATGCTTCTGTAAAAACAGCTGTCTAATTTAGGAGGTATGCTGTACACCAAAGATAAATCTTTGATGCTACAAGGTCTTGGCCCCTCTCAGGTCCTGGGCCTCATTTGTTTATAGCCCATGTTCATCATATGCAGTGATGGATGGGAGGGATTCCAAGTTAGGAGCTCTGAAGGACAATTCAGAAACAGGGCAATTTCCTTGAAAAAAAAAAGGGGAAAGATTCCAGCTCATTTAGAATCCCAAAGCTGAAGTTCATTACTTTTGTGTAAGGTTTTGGCTAATGAAATCAACTTTTACAAGTGTAGACAAGCACTATCCTCATCATGTTCCGTGGGATTCCCAGAAGAGCTTTGGCACGTCAAGCTTTCACGGCTCCAAGTCAGGGGTGACAGTGTCCTAGAGGGGGAAGTCAGGACTTGTTCTCTCTGCTTTCTTGGTGAGGAAGTTCGAGTCTCACCATGGTCCACAAGGCTAGAAACACATGTACATTCATGTAAAGTACACTAAGCACACACTAAGGAAGCAGAGAGGTAACAGAGCACATGCCTTAGTTTTGAGAGTGCTAAACATCTAATAAAAATGATCCAGACAAAGAAACAATTAACTGTAATTTGAATGAGAAATATATGTTACAACAAGACAGTAATGACATAAGACCATTACGAAGAGCTTATGATGTCTTGGGCAGGGTGATAAGTGTTTGAGTGCTCTGCCTCCTCTAATTACTGTAAGAACTATTTAAGTCGACATACGTATCCCCAACTTGCACTGGAAACAATGAAAGCACACGTTAAAGCAATCTCCCCGGGCTCATCCTGCTGGGAGATGGTTGATGTGAATTTAAACTGTGATCTTCCTGACTACGCCAAGCCTGCTTTAACCTCTGCATTTGTCCAACACTGATTCTCTCTTCTTGGAGCTGAGAGGCTGACAGGGAGCCAAGGTCACACCCAGCAGGGTGACCTCAGACAGGATTTTCTGGTCAGTGTCTGTGGAGCTTGTCACTGTTCGTAGCTAGCTGCCCCTCAAAGCCTCCCCTATGACAGGCAGATCAGGGATGCTGCTACATTCAATGGTGGATTAGTCCACTGATGAGTTTAGAGTGCTGTTAGGAGGTGGGGCCTGGTTGGAAGAGGTGTGGCCCTGGAGGCGTGGCCTCCCTTGACTGGCTCCTCCTTTGACTGGTTCTGCTTCCTGTCCACCATGCCATGAGCAGCTTGTCTTCCACCCAGCCCTCTGCCATGCTGTTCCTTCTTTGGAGCCAGCCAATCATGGACTGAACTATGAGCTGAAATAAATCTCTCCTTCTTTCGGTTGTGGTGTTGGGTATTGTTCCCCAGCTACAAGAAACTGACTGAGATAGAGCTGACTCAAAAAAAAAAAAAAAAGGCCTAAATCTTAAAAGAAACACAGGGAAAGGGCAGGAGATGAATTATATCAGTTCATTAGACATATTTAACTGTTAATGCCCAAAATGAAAACTAAAGCAATTAAAATGGACTAGTGAAGAAAAAGATTTTGACGTGGAAGGGGGAAGGACACCAAGTAAGTTTTTAATTTTTATTTTTTCTTATATCCTTCTCTGGGGTTAGCCCTGACAATTACTCAGTGGATGTGTCATGTCTCAGGAGTTCTTGTTCTGTATAAAGTGTATAACGTTCAGATTTAACATTTCAACTAGTGGCCAAGGATTTAGAGTTTGAACCTATGTGTACACATATGGATGATCATGCCAGCATCTCTTAATGAAAAAGTTATTTTCAATCTATGCCGTTTCTGTAATATTTTAAGGACAGTAACACTAGGTATGCATTGGGAATGTGAATTATTTTCGAGGTTGCAGATAAGTGGTGTGCATATTATACTATTTGTTCTATAAATGATTTTTGTGTTTTGTTTTCCAGTTATTCCACATCAGCTACAAGGGAGTGTAGTTCTGCGTGACTAGCATTCCTGAGCAATTCCCGAGACTTCCTTTGGAAAGTCCTCCACCTTGTTTTCCCGCATGGATTTCCACAATGCTGGGCTAGAGAAGGATGACATGGTCCCAGGCCTTGCCATGAAGGGAGGAAGAGCCTGCTTCTGCTTCTGCATCCACAGTGCCTACTTTTTCCTGTCTAATGAAAGCATGGAGTCGGCTGCGGTTGCTGGGTCCCCGAGACTAGGGTTGCACACCAGTACCTGGGGTGGGCGGGCCAGCAACCCAGGGTCCCTTGTGTGGCCCTCAGAAGTGGGGTTGATCTGGAGCTGAATCTGGCAGAGCCACTGTGGAACAGAGCAACTGGGGTGCCACCTTTACCCCAGCAGGAAGCTGAGTATTTCCCATCACACCTCGGGCTGAGCAGGGCTTTGCATCAAGCTCAGGAGAAGGGAGTGAGGGGAACTTCCTGAGACGGCTGAATGAGGTGGCACCTGGACAGATTGCAGGACTATGCTATCAGGTCAGGGTTGATCCAGATGGAGGGCGTGAGATCTGGTGGAAGACCTTGACCCAGAAGCCGGAGAAAGTGCTGTTTCTACCCTGGACAGAGCAAGTGCCCCACAAGGAGAGCCAATCAGTGCAACCCAGGCACCCACACCATTCGGGGAGACCCCAGCAGGGCACACTAGTGACACTCTGGACATCAAGATTGCAAAAATAAGTGCTTTGTCTGCTCCTACTTTGGGATGGCTGTCGCAAACAGGTTTGGGTAACAGTGCTGTGAAATCCATACCAAAAGTCTGCCAACCACCTCTATTCCCATCTAAAATTTCACGACACCATTATCCAAAGGATTAGCAACAAACCCCACATCTTAAAGGGGAAAGAAAGGATCTTCCTCAGGGTGTAAATGGAGGATGGACACTTGAATTTGCCTCTCCTACATGCTACCACCTTGGTGAAGGTAGGGAACAGAATGCTGCCTTTCTTCAGGGGATCTCACAACATTTCACAGGAATCTGAGTTTCCTTTATCCTGGCAGTAAACCTTCTAAGTAGGCAAATTAGACTACTTCTGAGAAGCTCCCAGAATTTCACACATGAGATCCCTTTATCCTCTCGACATCTCTGTCAAAGTCAGAAACAGAATGCAGATAAGGCCGGGAGTCTTTATTTTCCCTCTCTGACAGAGGTGGATTTGAAGGAAGGAGAGGCACTTGGAATTCTGCACTTTGTGCATTAATCAGGGGAAAATCAGCATTAGAAAAGCAGCTTCTGATGAGAAGCTCAGGCCAACCAGAGTGTCATCAATATCATTCCAATTTACGTTAATTTGGAAAAAAATGCACTATGAAATACTAAGACATGGTGCTCAGTATTTGATAATATTTTAACAGCATGAGTGTAATGAACAAAATCTGCTTTATTCTCCAAGGACCCTTGACACATTCTTTAGTTTTCATGTCTTAGTCACAGGTTCCAGATGAATTGTGCTTTCATTGTAATAGAGTTATAATATAACTTATTATGCATAATTTATAGAAAGTAATCTCATACTATAGAATATTTTTTGAAAATAACATGGAAATAGAATAGCTGTGAATTTAGTCCAAGAGGAATCTTTATTTTCCCATTTTCTTCAGTTCATTAGATTATAAACAATAACATTTTACTGAAGTCCTATCTGACATATAATGAAGAATTACTTTTCAATCTAAGCAGAAGCCTTTGATTTTTTTTCATCAGTTTTCCCTCATCACAGTTGCACGGGAGCATTTTCTTAATGTTCTTATGGAAATAGCACCTCCCACTTCCTCTCATCAAAACCACTTGCTCCTGGCCTTCCTGAAACACCATCCCCTATTCCATGGAATCCCTGCAACCTAGGAAAAGGCATTTGGGACCCCAGAGGATGACAGAATAATGTGCTTCTTGCGGGAGGCAGGGATCTTTGTGAGCCAGGTAACTGTGAGCCAGGTAAAGCCTCCTTGTTTGTAAGCTGATTCTCTCGGGTATTTGTGGCAGTCATGGAAAGCTGAGTGACTCAGACACCATCCATCCTTCCTCTCAGCTCTGGGGCTGCACTCCATGGCTTTGTGGGCCTTCACACGTGCCTCCTTCTGAGGATCCAGTGCTTGGGTTTAGGACCCTCCCAAAACCAGGTGGGCTTCATCAGTGTTCATCTGCTGTGATGCTCTGCCCCACGCAGCTGCTCACTGGTGCCCAGGGGAGAGCTCTCAACAGAGAGATGGAGGAGAGCAGTTGCTCCCGGAAGAAATCAGCTGATGATCCATGGACACTCCAAGGGCATCTGAGATGACAAGAAAGCAAACACCACCCTGCAGCCAAGTGAGTCTTCAGAGCTGACCCGGAGGCAGTTGCAGACTGCTGCGGCCACATGTGACAAGGAAAACCAGATGGAGGACATAGGGGACCTGGAGGGGGTGGCAGAGGTCCTCACGAGGGGCCTGGGGGCTTCACCAGGATGACGGGGGCTTCAGAGGACAGCAGGACTTTGAAAGGACATCTGTGCCGCCATCCTATCTCCAAAAGTGAGACATGAGCCCTGGGACAAGTCATCACCCCGCTACATAAGCTCAAGGTGACGCTCTTAGCTCTAGCTCCGGGTCTGCTTTTGGTGATGTGCTGATCTTTACACATTATCAGGCATTTCTTCTTCTTTTCAATTGTCTACTACAAAACATGGGAGGGAGGATTTCCCTTCTCTTCAAAAGTCCTTGTACGGCTTTGGATGTGGCAGCTGGCCTTTGGGACACGTGTCCTCCAGAGCCCAGGGCTGAATTGGTCTCTTGGTCACTGCGGACCAAGCACCTGCTGGTGCAGATCGGAGGCTGCTGTGCTTTTGGCGATGTGAACGGTGCCTCTTCTGTCTCTGAGAAAAAGGTGGGGGACCCAGCCTGCGGACCCCACACCTCCTGCCCACCCATACCCTGAGCACCGGTGCGGGGCCCTGAGTCCAGAACGGTCTGGGACACTGTGTGACAGTCGGCAGTGCAGACCACTGATGCTCGTCTCCTGCTTTCTCTCCCCGGCCCCTTTAAAAATCTTTATGTTATTTTTCATCAGTTTAATTTTAAAATTTAAAATACAAATATAAGCCATCAGTGTTATAATAATTTTGCTTACAGAGTTTGCTGGGCAGTTCTTTGTAATCACCTTGTATTGCTATAATCATTGATTTTGGAATATATATATATACACATATATATATATGAATATATATATACACATATATATATATGAATATATATACACACACATATATGTATATATATATATGTATATATATATCTCCCATGACAATAATAGTGTAGTTGAAATGTCTCCTGAATGTGTTACTATTTTTTTCACTCCTCTTCCTCCCCAAACAAAATTTAATAAATATTATTTCCTGGTCATTTTTCCCTTGTCCTCATAGAATTTGTGTTTAGTTTGTTGGAAGGACATCTAAGAATTAGAATTTAGCCATCAACAGATAGAATACAACAAAATTTAAAAATTTTTAATAATGTTAAATGTGTCTGTGATTTTTCTGCTTGCTTTTTTTTTTTTTTTGCTAGATTTCTAAACTTTGTGAACTCACCTCATTAAATTTATAGGCAAATGTAGCTACGTAGTATGTGAACCTGGGGCAAAATGTATTAGAATCCTTCACCTTTCCATGAGCTTCACCTCTCCAAGAATGGAATGGAAGGGAGAAGCAGGTTGAATCCCCATCTTGCTATTTCAGAAATAACTTCCTGCAATGACGTGGAATGTCCTGTGCAGCCACCCAGCCCCACCCAAGGGGGATCTTGGTGGTTTTCTCTCTGTCGTCTCTCCTGTTCATGGCTTGGTGCCCAAGAGGGGATAAAGGGACTGAGTTTTGCTGCTGAATGGTTCTCGGTTGAATCTGGATTTTCATTCTTTGATTGTAAAGCACTTGTATACCAGCTTACCTGACTGAGGTGAAAAGTACATTTGAATATCTACAGTCATTTCTCTCCAGGACCTTCATTAGTGAGCTCCAGCAGCAAGTTCCTGTTGGCATAGGCAGGACGCTGTGATGCGTGCATAGAAAGCACTCAGAGCTCAGGGCAACATGCCTGTGTATGGGGCTGCTCCTCTTCTTCACCAGGGGCTCCACACCGCAGGAGGCCCTGCAGCCCACACAAAACCCTCTGCACACGACGAGCAGAAGGCTCTGATCCTCTCTCTTCTCGGAGCTGCAGCGCACTTGGAGTCCATTTCTGACTGCACTGACCAAGTGACAAGAGAAGCAGAGTTAAAATGCAAAGCTCTGAACCTTATCTTACTTGATAGGAGACATGAATAAAGAAGAGGGTACATAATCTTTCCACTTGAAGTAAGTATCTTCTGCTCGTGACTTTATCTTCCCAGATTGTGCAGCTGTTAAGTAAATTTTAACAATCTCTACTTAAGGCTTCTTGTATTAATCAAGAAAAATATGTTCAAATTGGATAAAAATGTGATTGCCTCCAAAATAGACAAGAGCATCTGGGGAGGCTGTTCTCTCCTGGAGGCACCTGGCTTTAATATCAGTGTGCAGATGAAGATGAGGAAAATCAAAGGGCTTCGGGAAAATCAAAGAGAGCCTTGGTGGGCACTCCCTTCAGCACTTCCAGACAGAGCCCAGGATCTTCTGGGGCACGGAGCATGCCATGTGTTTTGCAGTTCCCACTACCCAGCCCTGGAAGATCTTAGGTGAGACTTGCTATGGTGGTTTTGCTGATGGGATTCAGTTCCCCAAGTTTTGTGATGAGAAAAGCAAGCGTTTACCTGCTCAGTCCTTTGACAAATATTTACTGAGCTTGTACATTGGCCCACGAGTCCAGGTATTTGAGATAAAGCAATACTGGGGGAAATACTAGAGGAAAAAGGATAAAAGGCCACCACTCTCCAGGAACACACCTTCTGCAGGAGAGAGAGAAGAAGCCCAGTCAGTCAGTAAAGTACGTTCGAAGCTTCATTAGTAAAATCTCAGCATAGATGTTGCTAGGGAGCACTGAAAGTGACTGCAGCTTTCAGCAGACTGGAAAGGAAAAGTGTTTAAGAGGAAGTGCAACTAGAGTCTCTGTCCAGAGGCAGATAGGACCCCTCATCCCCAGACAATGAGACCCCTAGGGAGAGGAGGGGACAGGCCCTGGCTCCAGGCTGGGATTCAGCGACAGTTCCAGGACTCAGCAGAAGGCAGCCGTAGCTACCACAGAGCCAGTGAGAGGGAAGTAGCTGTGGGTCGTTACCTCCCCGGGGTTCAAAACTGAGGCCTCTGTCTTTCCCAGTCCTGCTTCATCACACCTTTCCCTGGTTATTCAGTGGCAATTCCACCTTCTAGTTGCCCATGTCAAACCCCCAAGCTGTTCCTTCCTGTCTTACACCCCATTTGTAAATCCCAAAACAAGACTTGACCTTCAAATACACCCACAGTCAGATGTCTCTCAGCCACCCTCCTCTCCGACTGGCTCTGTGACTGTAAGAGACTCTGAATGAGTCTCCTGTACCAACCCTGCCACCGCTTCCACCCACAGGGCCCCGTGGACTCCCCCTCTGCACATGAGCCTTGTAGGCATGACGTTGTCAGGTACCGTGCCCACGGCTCAGAAGAAAGCTGAGCCCTGTGAGCACCTGGCTTGCCCATCTGACCTGTTACCTGTATGGACCGAGGCCCCAGGCGGGGGACAGGCCAGGCTGGTGGCACGGAAGCTTCAGCCACAGATAAGACAGGTGGGCAGCCAGAAAGCCTGGCAGGGTGTGAGCTGGGAGAGCAGCCGGGAGCAGGGGCAACGTCGGGGCACACGGGGCGCTGCTGGGTCAGTGACATTGAGCCCATGGCACTGTGCACGGGGAGGAGGCCGGTGGCTTCCCTGATGCTGGGAGCACCGCCCATGTCTCCTCAGTCCCCACGCTCCAGGGCTAGACACCTGCCCTGGGTGCACACACGCGGCTCTTCCCAGGCCAGACACACTTCCCCGTTCAGGCCTCAGGCCAAGCGCCGCTCCTCAGCAAGGAGCCTCCTTTGCAACCTGTGCACTGCCATCTGTCTTCCCTTCACCTGCCCTGCACTCCCACTCCTCCTACGCGCTGTGCCTCTGCTCCACCCGGAGTTCTCAGCAAACCCTAAAATTCCCGATCTGCCCTTTCAGCAGGGAGCCCTGGGGACCCATGGTGTGACTTCCACCCAGTCTCAACCCAGAGCCCAGGGAAGCCCAGGACTCAGCTCCTGTGTGACACAGCCCACGAGCTCCGGCGGGCGGGCAGGAGGGAGGGGCTAGCTCCTTCTCCCAACCCTTTCTGCTCTGTTCAGATGCCCACCCTGAGCAGCGGCCCAATTACTGAGCCCACTGCAACGCTGACCTCATCCAGAAACACCCACAGTCTCATCAGCTTGCCTGGTGAGCCTGACCCAGTCTAGGTGACCCACGAGGCCGTCACCATCACTAGCCATCAGCCTCTCCACGCTGGGCTGCTTCCACCCTTGATCCTGGCCCCGGGAACACAGTGTGCCACCGGGTGGACATTCAACTCATGTCTCTTGAGTGAACATGAGATGAGACAGTGCCTCAGTCTTCCTCTACACCGGGCAGAGGTGCTGTGTTCTCTGCTGGCTTAATAATCTTCCAACGCCCTGTATGGAAGCAGGGAACAGATACCTCAGGCCACTGCATTCAGAAGGAAGCTGTTTTCTGTGTAGCTAACTGGATAACTTTTATTAGCAGACAGTAAACTTTAGTGGGATAAAATTCCAAAGAGCCACATGAAAAATTTAATTTTAACATAAAATTATGAGTATGAGGGTAATTTAGGCAGAATTGTAGTCGACAGAATAAGGGCCTTCCGGTGATGTTCATGCCCTAATTCTTGAAAACTGTGACTGCGTCACCTTGTCTGGCAAAGCCGCTCTGCACCTGTGGCCCATAAGCTGGCTGGGGCGGCAAGCTCACCCAGAGGCACCTGGGCTGGCTGACTGTGGCCTCCGGGGGCTCGTGGAGGAAACTGAGAGTGAGAGAGGGAAGCGTGGCCATGAGGACAGGTGGGAGTGGGGTGGGGCCAGGAGCCAAGGCGTGTGGGAGCCCAGGCTGAAGGGGCGGGGGACAACCTCCCTGAGCCCTGGCAGGTGTGGCCCCCAGGACCCAGGAGTTGGCCCGAGAGGACCACAGTGACTCTGAGGTGCATCGCCACTGCCTACGCCTGTGGTGGGGCATCGAGCAGCTGCAGAGCTGGCACAGGAGGCCGGGAGCCGCCTTGGCTGTGGGCGGTGCTGAGCCGTGGTGGTGCTGGTTGTCCTGGTCCAGGTCTTCAGGTGTCAAACTCAGCCATTTTGGTGACACAGAAAAACTTAGCACTGAGCAGCCTTCATTTTCCAGCTTTGGTAGAGATTATAGTAGGCAGGTAGATTATTTAAAAATTTAAATATTCTTGCCTATAATTCTGACTTTGAGGCTAAAATACATTAGAATCTGAAAATATAAGAGTAATATGGTTTCCTTTTTTGTTTTATTTTATCTCACTCTTTCCAAAATTGAAGTAGCTGCTATAAATGTATAAATGCAGGTGTTGTAACCATCATGAATTACTTTGCTAAGTCTTGTCATTTCCAGTGTTATGTGTATTTGTAGGTTCACCTACCTACATATTTATATGTGCATACAGGAACATAAACATATACTCCCGTGACATTACCATATAGTGCTATATCTACAGCACATACCATGTTAACTTTTCCTCTCTGCAACCAAACACATAAGAAAAACAACTGGAAAGAGTGGAAGTTTATTGTGGCTCATGGGGTCAAGGTGTCAGTCCATGGTCGCTTGTTGCTGTGGGGCTGAGGTGGGGCAGCATGGTGGGGGGCAGGAAATGTGCTCACCTCCTGGCAGCAAGGAAGCAAAGACAATGGGACAGAGAGGAAGGTAGAGACCTCATGTACCTGCAAAGGCCACTTTAGCGACTGACTTTCTCCAGCTGGGCCATGCCTTCTGACAGCCCTCGCAGCTGGGAGCTCACCCATTGGTGGACACATTGATGAGATTAGCTTTGCACCCCCAGATAAATCAGCTCTCCAGGTTCCATTGCTGACCACTGCTAATGGGGCTCAAAACCTCCATACATGAGTCTTTGGGGGAATGCTTCACATTTAAACCACAACAGCGATATCACCATGTAGAACTACTAATTATTAATAATTACTGCTCTGAACACATATCTACATGAACAGTTCTAATTCTGGGATCTATGAACTCTGTAAAAATTCACACATTTTATATAACATATCTATTACATGAAGTCCCAAATAATCACTTCATGATTGAAATTTTCTTTCTGTGTTCACCTCAATTTTAAGCTAGGAAAGAACTGCCTGTCAGAGTTGATTTCTTCAACACAAATATCCATTTTGCATAAAACTAGACTTCCAAAACAATTTGGCTGGTCTCACATTGATTTTGGACATGCAGGACACACGTTCCTTTTGGGGTGAGCTGCTCCACTGTCCTTCTAACTCAGCCGCTGAGACCTTTCAAAGACCAGTGTCAGAATTAGATTCAAATGGATTTCCCTGTTATTTTTACAAATGTCTTTTAATGTGACCTTTTTTTTTTCATCAAAATAAGTTCGCAATCCCATTTCTCTGCATGTCTTTTACAGTTTTGTTCCCTTTCTTCATTGTGGGTTAGAAAGACAGGTCGGTCTCCAGTCAGATGTGAACTCATCAAGGGTGAACTCATCACTGGGGTGGGGGCTGGAATCTTCCAGGTCATTGCATGAGTCTTTAGCTTTGATTTTGGGGTTGATTCGTTCAGAAAATGACCCAAAACTACTAGCAATACCTTTTAATATAAAATTGATATGAGCCATGTATTTAAGGTTGGTAATTACTGGTAGGCAATAAAGAATTCTTCCAGTTAATTAATTTCAATTAAAAAAGGGAACAGCTACATCATTGCAAAGTACAGTACAATGTGAAGCACGTTGTTGAAGATGTGAAACTGAACCATTCTGTGAACTGAGTTCCCTAGACTAGAGGCACAGAAGGGCTTACCAGAAACCTGGTAACTGGCCAGGACACTTGGCTCTGTTCGCACACTGGTGGGAAGCAAATGCTGCTGGGTCCCCACCTCTTCCTCCTAGACTCAGACAAGGGCCCCTTAGCCTGCCGCGCTCTGCTCTTTCTCGACCTTGGTCTGTCTTTCCTTCTGTCTCTTTCACCCCCCTCACGGACACCATTTCTTGTGCTCTGGGATCAGCCTCAGTCCTCGCCTGTCTCTAGATCTTCACGAAGATGTGCCGCCATGGTAGCTCCTCCTGGCTCTTACTTAAAATCATCCACGAGTTGGCTCTTTCCAAAGGTGTATTCCCGAACAACGAACTCATATGTTCACCTTGCCTACACTCAAATATCCATGCGGTATCTCAAACCTAGCAACCAAACCCCTAATTATTAAGCCAATTATCAAGAAGGTGGGACAGAGGAAGGCCTGCCTTGCCTGAGAGTTGGAAGGGAGGGCCCCTGGGTCAGTGGATCCATGATTCCACTGCAGGGATAGCGGAGTGGGGACCCTGAGGAACTGTTAACCCCCAGCCATGGTGGCTATCAACCCCTTAGCACCTTGGCAAAAGAATTCTAAAGGCACATGGACCTTGCTATGAAGACCATCTTTGGGAAAACCAAAGGCCCTCGGCCCTTCCCCGCCGGCAGACTGCGATGCCCCAGTCATTCTCACAAGGAAGTCTCGTGTGTGCATCTCCGCGCTCCCTGCTGGAGCCTGCACAGAGGGTTTGACACAGATGTGGAAGGGATGGGGATGCCAGATGCCAAGTGCTTTTCAGGCAGGTCTGCTAATTCAGAAGATAGGTGGACTCATACCCAAAAATGCTAACACACCACTCTCCTATGGAGATGAAGAGTTTATGAAATTAAATTACAATTTTTACCTTTGTGCACTATAGGAAAAAACATAGAAAAAAGGACATTTGCACTTTAAAATGTCAATCATAAGCATCAATATCATACACTGCCATATCCCATGTGTATGTTTAATTCTAATGGAAATAATCTGAACTAATTTTGCCAAAAGAGTTCATTAATTATCTCTATTGGAAAAACTTCAGCAAAAGGCAAAGTTCAAATACTAAGCTAATTTATAGTGGTTGAGAAATGCTTAATGTCTAAAAACAGCAAAATAAATTTAGATTTATTATGGGTAATAATGGATAATCACAACCATTCCCATATATTCCATGATGGCATACCATTACATAAGCTACATTATATTTATTGTGAACATCTGGCATACTGTACTCTATTCAGATAACTTTAATTAAACCAGCCTCGGAGCTCCCATATAATGCAAGGGCCGTTCCAATGAGGAGGAGAACAGCCCTGCACATTCATGCGTGGCTCAGACTAAGGAAGCTGTCAACTCCGAGATTAGCTAACTGTTTCCTTTACACAAGAGCGACTTAAGATAATAGCTTGCTGCACACCCTGAAGTTGGCTGTAATCTCTCAAAGGTAGTTTAGTCCGGCCACCTAAAGATGAGTGAGTCACTAGCATTTGGGCACTTAGTACAGTGCCCTTTGGATTGTGCGTGCAGAGCCATGTGTTTCCAAGTATTTTGCAAGGAGCCCTTCTTCCTTCTCAGTGGCGAGCTGTCTTTCACAGGTCCTGGAGAGGCGGGGAAGGGTGAGGCCCTGAGGAGCACTGCCCAGGGAACGCAGGGCACAAGGTCGGCCCAGCCCGGGAAGGCAGTGGGTCAGCAGACACAGAGGGAGACATTGTCAAAGAGTGAGCATCTCCCGAGTGCAATGCCACTCGGGTGGCCAGGAATAGAGAGCTGAACAAAGCAGACCGGGCTTCCCCAAGTTGGCACTGGCACTGACACTGTAGCGGGGAGGAAGACAGCCCAGCAGACAAGGGAGTGGGGTTGGGTGCTGGGACGACTCCGACTTGGGAGAGGGTGGGAAGTATGGGGTACAGGGAGCCAAAGGGGCTTCCTGAGAAGATGGCACCCCAGAAAGACCTTGCCCCGCCAGGTAAGGTATCTACTGTGTATTTGCATGTGTACACAAGCATGTGTGTACACTCACACACACAGAAATACAAGGCACACAGATGTACAAATATACACATGAGTGTGCACACAATACTTGGACATGTCAATGTCCACACCTATAGACTCACACCAGCATGCACAGGAATGCGTATATGTACATATGTAGCAGCCCACATAAGTGCACACTGGTGCATACAGATGTACACTCACACCGACACACACACACACACACACACAGAGACACACACACACACACACAGGAAACATCTATCCTGAGGACAACGTTATAAAAAAGATCCAAATCTTGAGCAACAATCCTTTCTACTTGGGTCCAGGCTAACATGAGCAAAAGTCCCTCATAGTCTTTGAAAACAGAATGTCATTTCCTTCAGAGCCCTGTTCCATGAATCTCACCCTGTAGCCAGACGCAAAGCAGGGGGCTTTGTCTAGGTCAGGGCTAGAGACCAGAGCCTAGTGACCCTGATTCCCCAGGGAGCCCAGAGTCTTCTTCTGAGTAGGAAAATATCTGCCAATTAACACTTGCTCTTTAGCTGCATTCCCCTCAACTTTTGAAAGAACAGCTCTGTCAGGTGACATCGGATATGACATGCATTTAGCCAATAAAACAAGGAATGATAACTTGGCAGTTAATTTAGTTAGTAGTAAATTAGCTTCCTGCAAACATGGATCTCTTTGCCCATGTCGTCTCCTCTTCCCGCATCCAGGTGAAAAGCCACCCATTTTTCCAGCATGGGTCCCTGGCACAATTCCCACTGGAGCTACAGTTTCATGGCACTGAGATGCAGGCCGGGACAGATTCTCCTGGGCTCTGTTTCCTCTCAGTCTTCCAGGTTATCATTGCTTATTTAGTGGTTGTACCTGGGCCTTCGGTTGGAAGTCTGTGGGTATCACGCTCCCGACCTCTGCAAAGAGGACATCTCTCTCCTGGTTTCCTGAGCCCTGGCTGTGCCCAGCTGTGCACGCTCCAGGTGGCCTCCCTGCTTTCCTGTGCCTCACCGCTGTGCTTACAGATGACCAGGTCTTTCTCAGCCACACGCAGAGAAGGTCTGCAGACTCTGGTAAAGTGCAGAACCGCCACACCCCAGCGGGGCTGGCTCGGGTCCCTAGAAGGATCACTCTTTCTTTGGTATCCTCCTCAGAGCTCCAAGTCCCACTCCATGAAAATGATGATCATTCTGAGGCTCATTTCCTGTACAGCCTTTCTTTTCTTTAAACCTTGTATTTGGTGAAACCCCCAGGAACAATGTTGGGTATGAGTAGGCAGCATTTTCCTGCTCGTAATGTTAACTAGGTTTTCACTCTCATTTCCCTGGTTATTGCAGCGTCTCACACTGATTCTAATGTGTTCACTTTTTCATGAGAGCAAGAGATTCTTTCTGCATCTACTTTCCTTGGAGTAGGATAGAAAAGAGTGCTGGAATTTACCACTTATCTTCATCTCTTACTAAGATTGTGGAACCGACACCCATGGAAACTCAAGAGAGTTCAAGCTTTTCCTGGAATTAACCTTTCATTGTAAATATGTTGTTTACTTCTGATGTACTAATAATATATTACTTGTGATTTGCAACCTTCTTTTTATAGACTGTGGGCTGCGCCTTTCTTTGAGAACATTCAAGATTTGTGTTAGGATGGCCGCAGAATGAAAGGACACAGAGCGGCTTTCTTTCACATCAGCTGAAAGCAGGAGGATCAGCTGTCCTGTGGATATATCCTGCAATTCTCCTCAAATTCTTAGGAGCCTGATTGTTCTCTTGATTGATAGGCAATCATGAAAAAGTCAAATCTATAACTTTTACAATGTTGTCTATGTTACCAGAATACTTAACTTTTAAGTAGACTGTTTATGACTATTTTCCCTATTCCCAAGAAATCCTATTCAAAAAACCAGGGGGAGCCACTATATTTGAGATTAATTTGGAATAACTGACATTTTAAAGATATTATTTTGGTCTGCCTTCCTGTTGGAAAATGTAGTCTCTCCTGGTGAGAGCTCACACTGTGATGTGACTCAATAGAAAAGTCCAACTGTTCATTTATGTTTTTATTTATCTTGGGGTGTTGGGATGGAACCCAGGCCTGACCTGGGGTCTCTCACATGCTGGCCTGGTGCTCCAGCCCTGGGCCCCACCCCAGTTCTCTGTATGGTCTGCGTGTGTCCTTCACTTCTGGGACTGATTTTTAAATAGTGCATATTCTTGTTGCTATCGTGAGTGGATTCTTTTTAATAATATCAAATTTATTTATTTTGCAATCAGAGATCTTAATTCTGCCAGTTGATCCCTTTGGCTTTTATAAATACAGATTCAAGTGATTCATCAACAGTAATTTTTCTTTCTTTATGGGTAGCATTTGTAATTTAATCTTTTCTTTCCTCTAAGTACAGGCTGACACATTCAGGATCACTTTAAATAAGCCTGGTAGTGGAAACACCTCAAGCATTTCTCCTTGTTAAGCTAATGACTCTTAGTTTAAGAAAGATTTTCCTTTTCCCCATCACATTTGCAACCATTGCTTTTATTGTAGTTCACTGAGTCATTTATTTTCCTTTGTATCAGAAATAGAAGTGGACTTTGAGGACATTTTAATGTTCTGACTTCGTGGTATTGGTAACACCTCTCACTGCACCTGCTTGAACACCATGAATCAGTGACGTTTCCAGGAGTAAAGTATGTTTGTATTTCTGCTGAATGTTTGCTTGTGACAGTCTTTTTAAAAGGCACATTGCTCTATTAGGCTGAAGAGTACTGTATCTGATATTTTTGCATCTCAATTCATAGCTGTGGTTGACTGATTTTCTTTATTAGGTTAACCAGATTTTTCTAGTTGTCAAAATTGCTATTGGGCAGCATTTTTTCCTTTGATGTTTTGAAGGCATTAAAATAGATTGGGAGCTTAACATTTTTTTGGTGAGAAAGGCCAAAATAACTGACTTTTCTATGACTTGGCTGCGATGACTTCAGGCTAATGCCTTGATAGAATTTAATTTTTTCTACAGATTTAAAACTTTACTCTTTTGTTTTAGAATTCTAACTATTCTATATTGTAAAATTCATGCTGTGTAATTTCAGTAGTTTTATCAAGGTGTATTTAACCTGCAACAAACTACAAACACTTAAAGTGCACAATTTGATACATTTCGATATTTGTACACAGCTACAAAACTATCACCGGAATCCAAATAGTGTCACATGCCTTTCTCTCGCCCTTCCTTCTGCCTCCTCTCTCTCCTGCATAAAGAAAACTCTCCCTGCTTTAAAGTGTCAGCATAAATCAGTTGACACGATCCAGAATTTTATAAATGGAGTCATACCATGTATATTCTTTTTATCTCACTTCTTTCACGAGGCATAATTACTGTGAAATATGGCCATGTCCCTAGACATCATCCATCAGCATTGCTTAGCAGTGTTGTCTTGTGTGCCTAGGCCTCAATTTGTTTGTGTATTTTCCAGCTGATGGACACTGGACTTGCTTCCAGTTGTTGGTTGTTATTGATAAAGCTCCTGGGAACACTTGCGCAGGACAGAGTCTTTGCATGGACACACAGCTCACACTCTGTGCGGTGAAGAGTAACAAGTGACGGGCTCAGTCCCAACATAGTGCTATGCACTTACCCAGGTGATGTCAAACTTCCGCCAACTTAGTTGTCCCCTTCATATTCCTGCTGCTGGGTCTTATTGTCTTTGTTCCACTCCATTCCCACCAGCAGCATGCATTAGATTCAGTTCTTTTTTTTTTTTTTTTTTTTTTTTGGTGCCTGGGATCGAACTTGGGACCTTGCGTTTAGTTCTTTTGTTTTTAATGTAGCCATCCTGGTAGATAAATAGTGACCTCACTGTGGTTACAGTTTGCATTTCCCTGTTAATCCACTTGCAGTGCCCACGCTCAACCTGAGCCAGGCCATGTGCCCTTCACCCCCTCCTATAAGAGGGAGTTATATCAATTCTCCATTGTGCAGCACAGGGCAAGGCTGGGAAGAAAACAGGCAGAGCCAGGGTAGCAGAGTGGACTCGTTTGGAGACCATGAGCCCGCAGGGAGTAACAAAGCACGGGGGATCAGAATTTGCCTGGTTGTAAGTTGGGATCCCGGATCTGGTAGTGAAGAGGGCAGGCTTGCCTTTGGTGCTAGATGACAGGGGTGAACATTTCTCACTAAAGTTTCATGAAATAGAGCTGTTTTTTATGAAGATTTTGTAAGGGAAATATTTTCTGAGATTTTCTATGTCTTAAAATATATTTCTTTTATTTTTACACTTGCTTAAATAATTAAACTCTGAGATGCAAACTTGCAACATGTGCTTTACACTTTACACATATTGCTTCAGGAGTGCATTTTTTGTAATGCAGAAAAGTCGAGAACTTTCTCGTCAACAGCATTGATTTATTTACTTATCCGTCATTGTTTCATTCTACGTTATTAGTCCATGCTCGCAGTGTGTCACGAATATGCTCTCTGCGAGCAGCTAATGCATGTGCATCTTCTTTCCTTCACACCCTCGTCCTCTCTCCCTCCCCCTTGTAGTCTCCTTCCTGCTTGACAAAATCTATCTCTTTTTTTCCTGTCACCTATCTTTCATTTTGCTTTTTGATTTACTCCGACTTTGGATTTCTCTTATTAGAGAAACCATGAAATATTTAAGTTTGTGTGTCTCATTGATGTCACTTTACATTATGGTCTCAAAGTGCATCCATTTCCCTACATATGGCTCAAGTTTATCCTTCCTCACAGCAGAGTAGTGCTCCGTTGTGTATACAGAATTTTCTTCATCTGTGGGTGGACATATAGCTACCTCCAACATCAAAACCTTTTCATTGTTGTTTTTGATATGGATATTTGTAGCACTTTTGACTCTTTCAAATGAAAAGACAACAGAAAGAAGTTTATTTGTGTATAGTTTTAGTTTTTCCTAGTTATATGAAATATGTACAATCTGGACATATCTGTTTTTAGCTCATGGTATTTGTCTTCTGTAACACTGTAGAAAAAAATATGTATTTTATCTTTCTTTTGTCATTTTTGTAGTATATTCTTTAGAAACACCAAAATTCCATTCTCTATTGTGTGCTTATCCTCTATTCTCTTATTAATCTTCAATTCTCACTGTATTCTGGGAACATTTGCTAATTCTATCTTTTTTGTAGGTTCATCTTCCTATGCATTAATTCTGTCACTCGCTGCATCTTTACACAGCTACTGAGTTTTCAGTTTTCTTGCAATCTGATTTTGTATATCATCCATTCCCACCTTGCTTTTTTATGTTTTGTTTGTTTGTTTTTAAGATGCCTACACATGTTTTCTGGACATCACACAGAGGTTGCCTTTCTATTGTGTTTTCTTGACAACATGAAACTTTTGCCCTGAGTTCGTCTGTCTTCATGTACATGAAATTCATGTTTCCCAAACTGATACATGTTCACAGACTATATGGCCTATATTTACCTATTGTACTTGAAATTTATGAAACGTATATCAACAACATACCTCCCCAGAGCTCTCCATCTGTGCTGATGTTGGCTGTGGACTTTGATGGCTGTGGCAGCTATTGAGGCTTATCGCTGAATTCCTCTTTGAAGTTATACATGGCCCGAGATCCAGTTCTCCCTTTCCAGCCAGTGCTCAGAACGGTCCACATGTCACTCCAAAGTCATAGCCACCTTTCAGTTTTCTTTTCCAGTCGTACTCACCTAAAATCTATGGCCACATCCTGTGTACATTGCTTCACAAGCAACCCCTACCCGCAACATTCATTGTCATCCACACCTTCTGCACTGCAGCACTGGTGAGGGTCCTGCCCCTTGATACCTGTCCCCTGGCATGAACTCTCAATGTGGCTGCTTTGGGCAGAGAGGTAGCAAAATTCTCTCGCTTGCTTCAAGCACATTTATATCACAGAGGTCCATTCACCGAGTCTTGGTTTCTTAGACCTCAGATCTTGTTCATAAAGAAGACAAAGCAGGAGGTGTGTTAAGATTTTATAGGGAGACCTTTTTCATGCCAAGCCCTGCAGCTTTTCTCCTTGAAACAAGCTCTAAGCATGACCGTGACCGACCTGATACATGTTGCACGTTGCAGGGGACAAAGAAGATGATGTCTCCTAGAAGAGCTTAGGGTCTCCTCGGAACCCTGATGAGAGCACTAAGAGCTTGAGGAGACCTAACCTCGCCGCTCATGTCAGGGCCACCACACACAGGCACTTACCAGGGCTTACTAATCATCTAGTCCATTTGATCTCGGACATTTAGTGTGAAATGACATAAAATTCTGAATATAAAGAACTTCTAAGGTAGTTTGAATGTCAGATACAAATAACGAATTTTAGAATTTAGCAAAAAATTTCACCTTATTTACATCTTATTTCACCAAGAGATATAACTAATACATTAACTTTGAAAACACTCAACAAAATGAAATAAATGACATTATAAGAAAATATTTCAGAACAACCAAAAGGGAAATTTGAAGACATTTGCTATTTTAAATGCCAGAGAAATATATCTCAAAATACTGTCAGCAGTAAAGTTAAACGTGGCTTCTAGAGTCAGAACATATTACAATATCCAAAGTTTGAACTCTGTATTTTATTTGAGTTACTGTAGGGCACACATTCATTATGTGTGGAATATGTTACTGACATGCAGTGATCACAGAACAGAAGTAGATGAAACTCAATTCATATTTGAATTAGTCCACTGATGGGAACTCTATCCAAAAATTTAAGAAAATAAAAATGCAGGCTCTTCCAAACTATAGCTGTAAATTCAAAAGTTCTTATTTAAAGGCTTAATATTAATGCTATTATAGGCCCTTTTAGGTTGAGTAACATATCGTATGCATGTATATCTGTGTGTGGAGTGTCGACCTTGCTTCAGTTTTATCTTAGTGATATCCCATACAACAGGCTTCTGCAGTTCTGTGAGAGAGTAACAGTGAGTCTTCCTTTGGCTCTAAAGACACACAGAGGTTGGATGTGAAGGGACAGAAAAATACAGTCACACGAAAGGCGACTAAAAGACTGGTGGTGGCTACATTTATACAAGGAAAAATAGACTTTTAGTCAAAATTGTCATGAGAGACAAAGAAGGACATTAGATAATGAAAAAGGGTAGATTCATCCACAGGATATATTTGAAATATATATGCACTCAACCTCAGTGCCTCTAAATGTATAATACAAATATCAACATAACCGAAGAGAGAAATAGAGAGCAACACAGGAATAGAAGAGGACTTCAATACCTCACTTTCACCAAGGGATCGATCATCCAGGCAGAAAATCAATAACATAACAGCAGCTTTGATGAACACTACAGACTAAAAGGACAGACTCACAGAGCTCTGTGTCCTCAGCACACATGGAAGGTTCTCCAGGACAGATCATATGTTGAGCCACAAAACAAATTGTAAGAAGTTAAGAAGAATGAAATCACATTTAGTATTTTTCTCAACCATGATGCTTGGCACTAGAGATCAATAACAAGAGGAGAATACAAAGTTCACAAACATACGGAAATTAAATGACACACTCCTGAACAACCAATAGGCCCCAGAAATGGAGCAGAAGGAAAATCAAAGTGTGTTGAGGGGAAACAAAAATAAAAACATCACTTACCAATCCTTATTCGATGCAGCAAAAGCAGGACTAATAGGAAAGATGATAAAGACTAAGCCTACATTAAGAAAAATATATGTATTGCATATAAATAATCTTGCTTGAGAGCTCTAGCAAGTAGAAAAATCAGAAAGAAACTATCCCCAAAGTGAGCAGGAGAATTGAGGCAATAAAGATTAGACTAAAATAAATGAGACAAGACTAGAAAGACAATAGAAAATATTAGAAGACCTAAGAGTTGATGTTCTGAAAAGAACAACAGAATTGACAAACGAAGATAAAAAGTGAGAGGGCTCAAATAAATAACAATACAGTGAAATAAGAAACAGCACAAATGACTCCACAAGATGAAGGGGATTATAAGAGACTACTAGACACAATTAAAAGTGAATATTAGAAAACCTGGAAGAAATGGATAAGTTTCTAAAAAGTACAACCTACTAAGGCTGAATAATGAGGAAATGAAAATAGGATCAGAAGAAGAAAGGAGGCCGAAGTTGTAGTTAAACGTCCCGGCTGGGGATGCAGCTCAGCAGTAGAACACTTGGCCGGCAGTTGCAAGGCCCTATGGCCACCCCAGCAGAAAAACAAGCTATTAAAAAGCCTCCCAACAAAGCCAGCTCCAGAACAAGTTAGTCTCAAGGGTGATTTCTGCCACAACTCTAAGCAAGAAGTAACTCCAATTATTTGAAACTCTTCCTAAAAAAATCAAAAGCAAGAAAATACTTCCACACTCACTTATATAGCCCATGTTAGCATCAAGCCAAAGTCAGATGGCATCATGTGAACAGAAAATTATAAGGCCATACCCTAATGAACATATATGAAAAATCCACAACAAGTCCTAGCAAATGAAATCCAACTGCTCAACATAGGGAAACCAATAAACATGATGCAAAGTATTTAAAGAACAAGAGGAAAAATTATATGCTCCTCTCAAAAGATCAATGCAAGCATTTGAAAATATTCATCATTTTATGATAAAAAGCTCTCAAGAAATCAGATGTAAATGGGATGTAGCCCAAGCTAATAAATGCTGCATATGATAAGTGCACAGCTATCATACTCAATAATGAAAGTTGTAAGTTTTTTTAATCTAAAACCAGAAGTAAACAAGGGTTTCCACTTTCTCCACTTCCATTTATCACAGTGCTGCAACCCCTAGACAGAAAAATAGGAGAAGAAAATGAAAAAGGAGGTATCCAAATGTTAAAGGAAAAGTAAATTCCCTGGGCTGGCAGATGACACGATCTCATACACAGAAAACTCTAAAGACTACCAAAAACATTGGTGAAGACTAATAAATAACTTCAATAAAGTTATAGAACACAAAAGTAACATATAACAGCTTGGTTCCTCTTTATACACAAATGACGAACTGTCCAAAAAGTTAAGGAATCTCATTTATAATAGGACATAGAACAATAAAATATTAAAGGATAAATTTAACAAAGGAGAAGAAAGATCTGTACACTGAAGACTGTCAGGCATTGATTAAAGAAACTGAAAATCACCCAAATAAATGAAAACTTGTACTGTGTTCATAGACAGGAAGAAAATAATATTTTCAGAATGGCCATACCACCTAAAGTGAATTAGAGATTCAATGCAACTCCTACCAAATTTCAATGTTGTACTTCCCAAAAGTGGAACAAACAAGGCTAAAATATGTATGGAATGGTGAAAGATCCTTGTTAGCTGAGGAAACCTTGAGAAAGAACAAGGCTGAAGGCCTCACACTTCGTGGTTTTAAACTACATTGTAAACCTGTAGTCATCAAAGCAGTACAAGACTGTCATTAAAAGAACCTGTAAACCAAAACAATTACAGAGGGAACACAGGAAAAAACCTTATATACATATATGGCCAACCAGTCTTTGATAAGGGACCACAATATACAATGAAGTAAAAATGGTTTTTTCAATAAACAATATTGGGAAAACTAGGTATGTGCATCTCTAGCAAAAAAAAATGGATAGTTACTTTGTACGATACACAAAAATAACTTGAAATGGACTAGAGGATGAAATGTAAGACCTGACAACATAGAAGTCCTAGAAGAAAACATGGGGGAAAGTTCCTTGACATTGTCTTGAGAATGATTTTTTTTGATACAGCAGCAAAATTATAGGAAACAAAAGCAAAAATAAGCAAATGAGACTAACTCAGACTAAAAGCTTCTACACAGTAAAGAAAACTATCAATAAAATTAAAAACCATCCTTTGAAATGGGAGAAAATATCTCCAAATCCTATCTCCCAAAAGAGATTACATTGCACTGCAAGAGAAACTACCAACAAAGCTAAGAGGCAACCTACGATGTGGGAGAAAATTTTTACCAGCTACTCCTCAGACAAAGATCTACTATCTAGAATATATAAAGAATTGAAAAAAATCAGACCACCTCAAGTTCAAAGACCCAATTCAAAAATGGGCATCTGAAATGAACAGACATTTCTCAAACAAAGAAGTAAAAGCAGCAAATAAATAATGAAAAAATGTTCAACATCACTGGTCATTCAAGAAATGCAGATGAAAACTACCCTGAGATTCCACCTCACCCCAGAAGGAATGGCTGCTATCAAGAAATTAACCAACAACAAATGCTGGCAGGGGTGTGGGGAGAAAGGAACCCTTCTCCATTGTTGGTGGGAGTGCAGACTGGTGCAACCACTGTGGAAATCAGTGTGGAGATACCTCAAAGAACTAGGGCTAGAGGTCCCATTTGACCCAGCTATTCCCCTGCTGGGGATCTTCCCAAAAGAATTAAAAGAATCTTACCACAGTGATATTTGAGCACCCATGTTTACAGCAGCACAGTTTGTAATAGCTAAAACTTGGAAACAGCCCAAGTGCCCATCAACTGGAAACTGGATAAAGTGTGTTGTTTTTTTTTTTATAAAATGGAGTACTACTCAGCCATAAAGAAAGAGAAAGTAGAGTCATTTATAGCTAAATGGATGCATATTGAGGCCATACTCTTAAGTGAAATAAATAGGAGACACACGTGTAAATACCGAATAGTTTCTCTAGTGTGAGAAACTGAAAGTGTAAATAAGGGTTAAAATGATTAAAATGAATAATTGATAATTTGAAATAGGAAGAAAAGGCCAAAAGAGTAGGGGAAGTGGGAGGGGAAGGGGTAAGAAAAAATTATGAGAAAAGGAAAAAATGGAAACAAAGTCTTTGTAAATAGGGAGGGTGGAGGGGTGGAGGGCACACAGGGAATGGGGAAAAATAAGAACCAGGATACATCATGTACAGGTGCAAGCACCCAATGATAAATGTAAATGTATTGTGTACCTAAAATGTACCAATAAAAGAATTTAAGCAAAACAACCCCCATACATGTAACTTGTGCAATTCAATAGCAAATAAACAAATAGCCTGATTGACAAATGGGCCATAAGCTACGCATGCTGCCACACACCTGTAATCTCAGGACTCAGGGAGGCTAAGAGTGTCTCAATTTGAGCCCAGTGTGGGCTACTTAGTGAGACCCTGTCTCAAAATTTTAAAAATATAAACCACCAAAAAGCCTGGCAATGTAGCACAGTGTGAAGGCCCTGGGTTAAAAAATAAAGGACCAGAATAAATATCTACAGTGAAAAGAAGAAAGGCTCCAACAGGAACAATGCAGTGCTCAGAACCACTCATCATTAAGGAAGTGCACATCAGAACCCAGCGGATGCCAGGTCATAACTGAGTTAGGTGACAGGGGTGTCAGTTAGCTTGAAGTGGTCATCACTTCCCACTGTAAACTTATGTCAATCATCACATCATGGATCTTAAATGTATACAATTTGTGTTTGTCCATGACACTTCATTAAAGGTGCAAATCAATATAAAAGAAACAAAAGTAGTAATATTTCACATTAGGAAGGCAAACATGTGACATAAATATTCATAAACTTGCAAGGCATGGGTCACAGATCTATTCAAGTTTCGAGTAGCAAACTAACGTGCAAAACCTGGTCAAGCTTGTGCAGATGTCCACAGTCAACAACGCAGGTGGCTGTGGAGGACCAACACTGGTCCCGCCTCCCAGACCGAGAAGACCCCTCTCCCGGAGCCGCCACAAGGGGCTCAGGAAGTTGCTCTGTGTCAGCCTCCACAGCACCCTCAAAGCTAGCGCAGTGCTCTTGCTGGCCTCGCTCACTGCCCCCCAAAGTTTTAGGGCTCCTCCCAAGTCCAAGTGGAGCAAAGGGCTGGCCCCTGTTCTGTACAATACGGTGCAGTCCCGTCAGCCCTCTGCACTGGGTGCTTTAAATGAATATTCACGGCCCATCGCCTCTAACTGTCCCTTCTTCCCAGGGAAGCTTCGGAGGCCAGAAGGCTATGGACACAGCTACTCTCATTTCCCAGGACATGCAGACCCTAATGTCTTAGGAAGAGACTTCCATCCAGTAGTCAGTAGCTCTGGTTCCAAAGAAATAAAACCCAAAATATAATAAAGCTTCCTTGAGCAATCTCAAGTGGCCAGCAGGACATAAGGACTTAACTTGTAGGGAAATAGTGCTAACCACTTTATGTTTTCTACAGCAATACTTAGTCCCTTTTTGCATATCACAATCGCTGCAGTGGGTTTTGCCTCCTTTTCCCGTCCCCTAAGTAGCCGAGTGCTTCTGGTCCTTCTCTTGGCTTAGCTGCAGGTACTGCGGCCTCGGCTGGGACTGCACCACTGAGACACCACCAGAGCTCCTTCCTGCAAGGAGCCAGTTCCTCTGCCGGAGGACACAACATCACTGTCTTAGCCCCTTGCAGTGGGGTCTTCCCAAGTCATGAATGTGAGGCACCTCTGACATTCCCCAGAGAACTTGGCATCTCCATCATCACCTCTGTCAGTCTGCACTCCAAAGACGGAGTTTACTTGGAACAGGAGCCATTCATAACAAGTGGTTACTGGTGAAGCAGGATGTGTGATTTCCAAACCCATGGCTGTCTCGGCAGGGCTGAGGTGGTCCACAGGCGGCCCCTACCCAGGGCTCACAGACCTCTGTACCCTGCCCTGGGCCCTGGTGAGCTGAGTCCTGGGCCCCTGAGTTGCTTGTAGCCAGTAACAGATGGTAGTGAGGTGGCACTGCCTCTTGGTGACTGGCTACAAGGACTGTGACAAGCGCCTGCTGAGTAGATACCTGTTCATGCTGGGGCCGGTCAGGCTCCCCTGTCAGAGACCCGTGTGGCCTCCAGGACGCGAGATGTCCTCTGTGGACAGATGTGGTGCACACTGGAAAAGCGCTGCTCTGGAAACCCTGTGAGAGCTCAGAAGCAAGCAGGGTCAGCTCCAGCCAAACCTCAGTGAGACCCCAGCCCGGGGGCACTCTGACCACAGCCGATTTCGGATCCTGGGCCAGACAGTCCAGGTATAGCACCTGAGGTCTGGAATGTGTGAACTTGCACTGCTGTAAGCCACTCACCTTCGGGACAACTTGTTTACTGTAATAGATAACAGTGTGATACCGTATTTTACCAACTCGACTTAAAGCCAGTTATTTTCCATAAATGTAATGCATAGAACTTTGTGGAATTTTACTATGTAGTAATATGTATTCTGACTACTCTGAAATTTAAAACTGCATGATAGTTAAATGTCATGTATTGCAGATTTTTAATCTGAACTTTATATGTGCCATATTTTTAATGAGAAAATAAATTGTAAAGGCTCATGCATTCATTTGCAGAATTACTTTCCCAAATTCAAACTGCAGAATGTTTTGCTCCTTAATGTAGAGTCTAATTCTATATGAGGGTCTTTTCCTATCAGAATGAGATTTCTATGTTTTCTGTTTGCTTTTTAGAAACAATGCTTCTGTTAAATTTTATCTTGGTTTGTATTGAGAATGTATGATTACAAAGAAATGAAGAGACCCTGTCTTTATCATTGGAAGATGGGTGATTACCGTACAGCTTCAGGGGGAGAGTGTGTGTGTGTGTGTGTGTGTGCGTGTGTGTTATAGTCACTAGTGGCAAATCAATAGAAAGATTTATGCATTAAAATAGAATGCATTCTATTCCTCTTTAAAGTCATGCCCTACACGCTCCTTACAGAAAGGGTCCAAATACTATACCTGGGTTCATCCCTCCGGAAGGTGGAGCTCAGCGCCTTCCCTGAGTGTAGGTTGCCCTTGCACACTGGGTTCCAGACAGCTGCCTGGTGACCCAGAGCTCGGATCCTGGCCAATGGATACCCTGAGCCCACGGGTCCAGTTGCTGTGGTCCGCAGCAGCCCATCTATGCAGCTTGTCCAGAGGCAATGAGATGATTCCACTTCTTCCTTCCTAACACAGAGGCTTCAAATTTAGTGACAGGGCAACATGAGGCAGACCCAACAAATGCTACAAAGTACTACATCGTTAGTCTCCAAAACTTTCAAAGTCATGAAAAACAAGACAGAAATTTCCCAAATCAAAAGATGCTCAGGAAGTAGGCAGGGTGTGATCTTGAATGGGAACCCGAAACAGAAAAGGGTGTTATGGAAACTCCTTTGATTCAAATCTACTCTGCTCTTCAGTAAATAGTTTATTACTTACCTTTGACAAATGTGGCCTCTTTCTATAGTATGTTAACAGTAGAAAGTCTGAATAAAGAATATACATCATGACTTTTTAAAAAGTATATTTGTTCATGTACCACCCCACCATGTATGTAGTCATTATGCACTGCCTACATGTACTAACAAAAAACAAAAGTGAATATCAAAAACTGAATTTTTAAGGCACACGACATCATGTTATAACATATATACTCATGTTCGAATGGAGCAAACATACATATCCATCATCTTACATTCTTGCCCACATCTGCCACCAGCGATTAAAGCAACTGCAATCTACCCATCAAGAAATCCTGAACACACAGCAGTACTAGTAACTCAGTCCTCACATTGCTCATTAGGTCTTCCCACCTGAATATTTTCTACTTTGCATCTTGTGACCTCCCTACTTGTCTCCATTCCCTCTACCTCGCTTTTACTCTGCTAACCACTGCTTTATTCTGCATTTGTGGCTTTTTAAAAATCTGAATTTGTTCTACTTATTCCACAATAAAAAATTTTATAAATATTATGTTGCAGTAGTCCCTATACTAAATGAAGCAACGAGCAGAACCCAACTTTGTCTTTTAAGAATAAATCGTAAAACTCTAACTGCCAGTCCAATTTAAACCAGTTTTAGTAATGTATTAATTTAATGTGCTTAAGCAAGTAAGGAAAACACCACGAGGAGTGAAAGACATGCATGGAACAATTGCTGTTTGGTTTAGAGATTAACACAGTGAAAAGCAGCAAGACTCAATGCCTCAGACACACCTTAGGGAAAATATTCCCGACTTGGTTTCATTAAATTGAGTTGGAAAGCCAAAGGACTTTGTTACATGTCTGATAAAATGTCCGGGAAGCATTGGCTTGCATTTTCCCGACCTGCTTCACCATCATCCTGGTATTGCAGAATTAACCCAAATCCAACAATGTTAAGAATCCTGACTGCGGCTAACCGCAAGTTACATAAATGAGACAATTACTCCATTGACACCGACCTGAGTCACATTTTTCCTGCTCTGTTCTTTTATCCAGTGTTGAAGTCACAGGCTTTTCCGGCTGAAAAGGTCTAATACCTGTGGCCAGGTTCCTGTCCAGATGGCCCTGTCCCCAGTGGGAAACCTGAGAAGCAGCCACTTAGCCTGGTGCCGGCTGCCAGCCTGTGACATCTGAGTCCAGTCTGCCGTGGCCAGAGCGGGCTGCACCACGTCCATCTGGGTGCTACCTTCACCACGACCCCAGGATCCACTTAACTGCCCCGTTGCTCTGAATCCAGCATGATCACCAAGTAGCTGGATTACAGGTGGGAGCAGGCTGCCACCTGGTTTCCTAAATAAAATCAATTAAAACACCATTATCCTATAAATAATTATTTGGTCACGAGTCATGACTCTTATAAACTGCCCCTGATCAAATAATTACTTATAATTACATCAGGTAGTGAATATCAGGAATAAGACTTTAATTACATTGGTTCAAACATACAAATTTATCAAGGTTTTAAAAAAGCTTATAATATTCAGCAATTTGTAAATTTAAATTGAGGGATGACTGAAGAAATCATTGCATCCAGTAAATAGTATAATTTTGCAGATTAAAGTTTTCTTCTGTGCTTTCTAATTCCTAATTAAGTTATTGAACTTAAAAGTGTATTTTAAGGGTTTCACAGGGATTATTGGATTTATAATCAGTGTGCAGAATAATAATAAAGTTAAATGACCTATTTAAGTACCGGGTAAAAGCCTTATTCTGTAGAATAGATGATTTTCAAAGCTCTTAGGCACCAAATTAAATAGACCAAGGAAATAAGGGATTCAAACTCAAGCATTGACATCTCTGATGAATCTGACAGTCTTTCACATCAATTTTTCTGTTTCTTTCAAAATTCTTAGAGGTAAATTGAATACTGATGTCAAGTAGAACTTTAAAAACTCAGACTGTGCCCTATATTCTTAGTTAGCTTATTGGTGTATATATATTCCACCCTCCCAGACAAAAAAGTCCTCACCACTGTGTTGGCTGCATTGTCTCCTCAGCTATGCTGACTTTCCCCATTGCAGGAACAAAATAAAGTGCCCAGCATATCTTGAGCAACTTCACAGGGAAGAATGCATTTCAAGGAATGGCTTAGACTTTGTTTACATACTTGATTTTCTGAATTCTTCATGTTATAGAGATACTATGGCCCCGATATATGGAGATGTGCTTCTTGTACAAAATTTGAGTAAATATGTGCTTTTTATGTATTTTTCTATTTGTTCAACAATTTGAAACCTCAGACTGTCTTAAACCAGCCCCGATTTGTCTAATTGCCTCCTTCCTCTGAGGACCCTTTCAAGTTCATGTGCAGTGGACAGCCAACCTCTTGTGTTGAGGCACTGCATCAGACAAAGGACAGAGAACCAGAAGTCATCACATGAGATGAGGGAAGAGGCCCTCGGACAGCCTGCAAGTAGCTGGTTTAGGCTTTGCGCTGGTCAAAGCAGGAAGGGCCACCTCTGTGGTGCCTCCTCATTGACCTGACCCACACGCCAACTCTCTCAAGTCCAGGGCAGTGCAGATGGTTGGAGTGAGTGGCCCCAAGTACTTCCTGGAGGACCACCACCTCCGCCTAGTTAATAACCGGAGCGAGAAGTGGACAGGGAGGGGCACTCAGGGCTTCTCTGGGAGACACTGAAGGTGATGGTTTCCAACATCCTGAAGAGAGAGTCCAGGGCGCCTCACACACCGGAGCCCTCAGGCAGCTCAGTCACTGCACACAGTGTGGCCTCTGGGTGGCCTGGGACAATGGAAGGGCGTTAGTGGAAAACCAGAGACACCTGGATCAGCCCGGTGCTCACTCAGTGGGGACCAACGCTGGTTTCCCAGCTGCGAGGGAGGCGCCCTGATGTGAGGGTGTTGACAGCGGTGGAAAGAAGTGAATGGAACAAGGGAATGCTACTGCTTTTGCAAATATTCTGTAAATCTAAAATTATTCTGAAATTAAAAGTTTAGTGAAAATAAAAATCTGAGAAAACCTCAATGGTATGGAAAACCCCACACAGAGCATGTCACAGGGGTGTGCTGAGATGCCAGGCTCTTTGCCAGGAAGTCTCCCCAGACAGCAAATAAACAAAGACCCTACTTAGAGCCATGAAGGGCTGGAGCCGCTTGGAAACACCCAGCCTGTCAAAAGCAGGAGCAACAGCACATGGTGTCTACACTGAAAAAGAAAAACGTCTCTACAGCATTTTAGGAATGAAAATGGTGACAATGGTATGCTTAAAATATAAGCCTTTGCTAATTGTTCAAGTTCAAGCTTGACATGTCACTGACTGTTTGCTTCTAGGACCTTTTATACATCTCACCAGAGTGGGAAAGGAGCAGGGCCTGGGGCCCCCAGAGGACAGAAGGCCCCGTGAAGACCCATGTGCTGTGCAGTGCTGTGAAGTCCCTGCCACCTTACACCCAAGATTTTAGCCTCTCTTTTCAGACATGGGAAATGCCAGGAGTACAGCCAACCCTTCATCACTCATCAGATGCGTGCCTACTGTGTGTGTGGCCCTGCAGCCACTGGGGTGCAAAAGCTAAGGAGATAACACTCTGTCCTTGAAGGCCATCAGCCCACTGTGAAAACTGGACATAGGAACTGACAGCTCTCAGCATGACAGAAGGCCAGAGACGGGCTGAGGACACATTCACCAACAACCACATTGATGCCCAGAAAGCACAGGGGCCCCGTCACGGGCAGGAACGAAGTATCCTCTCTCAGAATAAAGCAAAGCTGCCTGTGGACAGGGCCTATTTCTCAACTTTTCCTGAGGGCTCAGGCAGCTGTATTTGTCTCTTTAATGTATTATCAAAAAGCAAGACAAGCTACCTCTGAGAAGCAGCCAGAGTCCTTCGAGGGAAAGCAGCTGCACAAACCCAAGCCAGCATGCCATCTTCAGCTGGTGGTGTTTACAAAATGCACTTAGCACTAAGGACTCTGCTCACAATGCAGACATCAGAGTTCGAGAGAGCTAATTCTGTACTATAGTTGTGATGCAGTATCCCATGCTCTGCCTGGGCCAAAGACTGAACTGAGCACAATAACCTGTAATGTTTGATGTGGGGTTATAAAAGCTTCCGGCAAAAGGAATCGATCCAAGCAAGACATTTTCATAATGAAGTTCCTACCCAGCCCGGGACTTCTGAGGCTGTCTGGTCTGGCGTGGGCAAGAAAGGGACCCTCTGGTTACCCATGGCAGCCAAGGCCTCAGCTCCTTCTCTTCTTCTCATTCTGGTGGTATTTTTGCTGAACCTAAACCGATAATAATGATCTACTTACATGGCCTGTTGTGTATATCTGTCATATTAAAGTCTGGGCTGTTTGTTTATCATGCTGTGATCTATAGCCTTCTATTAATTTAATTATACTAAAAGATCTTAAAAGCCTTGGGCTAAGTAACATGTCAATTAGAAATGAGTTTAACTTGGAATAAATATACATTTAATACTTGTAATTTATTGCTTTAAATACAAACAAAGCCCTCACCATGACACAATCTATTATTAATTGCTCCAGTGCCTGAAGTTCAATTAAGTAAATCCATTTGTATTTTCTTCAGAGAAAGTCAATGTGCACGTCTCACAGGCACTAGTGAGGCCTACAGTTTCCTTCCTCCTAAGGAGCGCTTCTGTGCACAGTGACTGCGCGGTGTGCGATGGGAGCACCTCAGGAAAGCCAGGAGCCTGTTCACAAAGCAGCGACGCTCAGACTGTGCAGGGCTCCTGTGAGTGGTTCTCCAATAAAATCCGATTAGACCTGACTACAGACTAATTAACCACCCTTTCGTAATGTTTCTGATTTTCCGTGAATGCAGCTCAGTTACGCATTTTAAACCCGATAATAGTGTGTTCTTGGCAATTAATGTGGCCTAAAAATAACCCTACTAATAGCTTTTCTTCTCAGCCTGTGTATGAGAAGCGACACATAAACACATCGGCCTCAGGGCTGAGAACAGATAGTCGGTGCCCGCAGTCACATTTTTATGGCAAAAGTTATAAATCCCCGAGAAAGAACATTTATAGTGGAAACCCTGACACAGTATTTTATACACTCCTCCTATCCACCAAACAGAAAAGTTAGAAGTTGAGAAATTTCAAAGTGTGAAACAATAAACAAATACATTCAAAGCCACTTGCAGTAGTTCTGTTATTTTAACTTCCAAAATGGCAGAAAATTTTTCATTTCTGCATACTGTTGTGATCTTCCACTGAAAATTTTCATCCAAGTGCAATCAATTTGTATTCAGATAGCTCTCGTGAACATTATATATTTTGCTGTTGAATACTGTGACCCTTGCTTCTCTCTGGCAAACGAACCAGATTTCTCTAAAATCTCCAGCAGAACTCGACAGAATCCTGATTGTGTGTGATCTAACTTGTGACCTCGGCTGATAAACTGAGAATATCGGCTGTGCTCTTCTTGCTGCAAATGCCACTGAGGGTGCCAGGTTAGGTCAGGCTGATATATCCTTGAGCTCAGGGGTGTAGGCTCAAAGTGCACTCTATTGTAACCTAGAATCGTGTAGTTTTATCTGTCTTGGCTTGTCACAAAGTGCACACAAGAGAAGCCATCTAAAGTGCTTAGCAGATATCATCTGTCCCACACAGGTTCACACCCTGATGCCACGTGGGGAGCAGATGCCCTGCTCATCCGGGCCACTAGGTTAAAGTCCATGCCACACAGATGGCAGGTGCTACAGTACAGTTTGTGTTTAATTTAATTTCTCATGTCTAGTAAAAATGATGGCAGGCCTAACAAGTATATCAAGAGCAGATGTCATCTTTCCCAATTTAATATCCCATCTACTAGGATATTTCATTTAGTCTGGAACCTGAAAGCTTGAGGATACAGTCCTAAAAAGTAGAAAGGAAATCATCTTGAAATAGGAAAAACAGGTTAGAGCATGGACGAGCCCTTGATACTTTAAAGTAGGGTCCATTAAAAAGATGGAATCAACGTTTTGTTTCCTAACCCATTAGAAATTCCTTGGATGCTCATATTTTGCCAGTGAGAAAAAAGTAAGATCTTCATGCTGACGTGAATTGGGGCCTAGATTACCTTGCATAGTCGCTGTCATCCAATTGTGTCTCTAAAGACGGCGCCTTCCACCATGTTTCACTTTACATGCGGACAGTAACATGTAAGCGCATGTCCCTACCAATGGGTCACACCAAATACCTTGTTTTGAACTTCGGTGGGAAGTGACTCTGCCTTTAGCATCATGAGGGGCTGTGCTCATTTCTGGGTCTGGCCGACATATGTCCGGGAGACCACATCTCTTTCCTGAGCAGGTAAAAGGCCCCATCCCTCCAGGGGCAGATGGGAAGTGAAAGAGCAAAGCCCAGGGGTCACCCAGGAGCCACTGTCTGTGTGCTTAAAGCGAGAAGCTGGCTGCTTCCCTGGCAGAGGAATTGCTTCGGAATTCACGCTCATGTGTGCACTTCATTAGGTAAAGAAATCATTGCCGAAACAGAAAGAAATCCCACAAAGTTGTTGTAACATTGCGATGACACAGACAACTGGCTTAAGACAAACTCCACTATTCATATGTTTACTGAGAGGCAGAGGCTTCTAAGCATAGGAATAGGGTCATACTCATAAAAATTTTCTTACACGAAACTTATGTAGAATAAATGATAGAGAATGTTTACAAAATATATCAAAAGTAAGAAATCTCAGAATGCTTCATTTAAATATGCAGTTAGCTTATTGTAAAGTACTTTGGGTTATTTTAATGAGGCTAGAGATTTACAATTCAATTAACTTTTTTTTGATTATTAGAACCATTTTTTGGAAACACTCCTAACTGTGAATGATGTGGTCAGAGTTAACCTTGTACACTAGCGTGAATGCACATCCACATGTATCCATGTCCCATGTAACGAGTCTGGGGATGATCGCTAGAGAAAACCATGTGGCAGCTTCATGTTCAGCCCTCTCAGCACATGTGATCGAAGTAGTACCCCAGCGACCTAACAAGGCAGTGGGGAATTTATTCAAAGCATGCCAGGCCCCACGGAGCCCCAGCTGGAATCTGGTCTCTCTGACCACACAGCGGATACGAAGTACTGTGCTCGTCTTTATGCCAGCTAAAGGGGAGGGCCATGGTCCCTAACCACAGGCAGATGGGCACTGGCCCATACATCTGGGTACACGGAAGCACACACGTAGCCTCATGCCAATGCTATGACCATTAATCACACCGTGTCGACTTGAATGGGGTCAGAAACACCTAGCAGATTATAGGGCACAGCTCTGCCTATGTCTGTAAATAATTGCGGTGCAGTCCAGAAAACTGAGGAGGGGACCCACACTGGGTGGGGCTGGCTCCAACCAATAGGCTTGATGCCTGGATGGAATAAAAAGGGAAGAAGATGGAAGAGCTCCAGTCTTTGTCATCACTCTGGACATGGGAGTCACAGGGGGTGCTCCAGGGAGCTTCCGGGCCTTCCACCTTGGGCTGGAGCTGCATCCTAGCACCCTCTCATTCTGTGGCTTCCGTCTTCTTGGGCTGAGCAGCTCCTGGACCCTCTGTTTCGCCAGTACAGACGGCCACCATGGAGTCTGCCACCTCTGATTCTGCAATCCTACCTTACAAATCCCCTTGCGGAATCATGCATGCATTTTCTGTTGATCCTCTTCCTCTAGAGAACCCTAACTAATACAGATGGCCATCCACACTTACAATGCTTTGTTTTCTGCTTCTAATGTTTACATTCCAGACTTAAGAAACTGTAAACACTGATTCAAGTAGGAACACCCAACCTTATCTCAACTGAGATTTTCAAATTCTGGCCTTAGTGAAACAGTCACATGTCTAATCCTCGTTTGGGTATAAAAACATACTAGCCAATAAATTTAATGAATAAAAATACATAAATAAATAAAAACACACTGACCAGTGATTTATGAAAGTGGTTTGAACAGACATCAGTAGCTGTGGCTACTGGAATTTGCTTAGCAATATTTCCCCAAAAGGTCCTCACAAAACTACATCTGCATCTGGAAATGCACACGTATCTCTCTCTCCCTGAATTAGATCCAGCTCCCAGAGTATGAGACAAATGCAAACCTGAGCCAGTGTATATCAAAGAAACAGAACTACACAGGGAGAGAGGAAAGCCAAGGAGCCTGGTCGAACAATAAAATATTCACAGAGGAAGGCCCACAACCACAAATAATTGAATTAAACAAGAGCGATGCAGACAGGGCATTGCCTGAGGATGAACGGTCACTTGGGGAGCTGACTGTCCTCGGCGGCCATCAATCCCCACAGAGCACCCTCACCAAGGTCACTCACACTATAACAGCCCATTTTCCCCACAATAGAGGCTTAAGAAATCCCTCGTTTTACTGGGTTTCCTGCAGGTGGATGTGAGACACACTGTTGCTGGGGCTGAGCTCAGGATCTCGGAAGAATGGGTCAGCAACAGAACCTGATCAGCACCTCCTTCTTGCCTTGTACTTCCCCAGTCCCAGTGATCAGGATTGTTTGTAATTTAATAAACTCTTTAACAAAATGTTATTTTATCTCAAAGCATGCCACTCTTGGAAGAAGACCTTATAAAACAGATATTCTTAGTTACCATTGGCTCTCATAGTGGGAAAAAGGTACATGAGCTACAGCGACAGTGAGAGGGCAGAAGAAATGGACCTGGAGTTTATACATTTGGCTCTGACTTCCGGTAACTGCCAAATTTAGGGTACAAAGGACAGGATGAGACGTGGACAGTAAAGGTCACAATTAAGTCTACCTGGGAAACCTTGTGAAAATAATAATTTTGAATAAAAGTAATAGTTTTTCAAATTCAGAAATTTGCATAATTGAAATTTTCTAAGCTCTTATTTTCTAGGAATATTTTTTTTATTTTTGCAATACTGGGGATCGAATAGACATTCACGCTGAGCTATATCTTTAGCCCTTTCTTTAAAATTTTGAGACAAAATCTTGCTAACTTCTTCAGGTTGGTCTCCAATTTGTGATTTTCCTGTCTCAGTCTCCCAGAGTGTGGGAATTACAGGCTCATGACTCCACGCATTGCTCTAAGACAAATGTATTATCTACTCCTATAATGTCTCATGTGTGTACTTGTCAACAACTTGCAGGACAAAAACAGTATTACAAAGGAAAAAAGAACAAACTGATGGCTATCACAAAACCTGGTCCAACTTTAGACTCTAGCAATCTGGATTTTTTTAAAAATTGGAAATTTAGTTGGACTTGTGTAGTGCTCAGCTTTTACTGGGTGAGCACATCTCACTTGACTTCTCAGATGTTCCTGAACTCTCCTGTCTGAAGTGTTCTTCTTGCATTGCTGGGCTGGAGAGTGGACAGGGAATTGGTTATATGAGACGTTCTTGGCCTTGGGAGGAGGGAGGGCCCCGTCTAGCTTCCCAGGCGGTTCCCCAAGAGTCCAGCTGAGGCCAGCTGGAAGGCCCGGGGAGTGGGTACTGTGGGGTGAGTGCTCAGATCAACTCCCTCTGTGCCCCTCCATCCAAGCCATGGTCATTCAGCTGCCTTCTCTTCTTCACCAAGCAAGGCCCAGGGCAGGCCCTTCCTGCCTGCTACCCCTAGCTTCCTGCCTCACTTCCCTGTGACCCAGTGGACACAGCTTAGCACATCTAGCAGATGTAGCTGCACATCTTAACAGAGCTTCACCTCCATAGTCTTTCTGTTGGTCCCTTCCTACTGATCCGGGCTGAGACAAATACGATATGGTGACTTCATATTCAGCCACACAACTTAAAATCACACTAATGCTGTGGACATATTGCCACTGAGTTTTGATGTATGGATCATTATTTCTCTAATCTATTGTTGTTTATTTTCACAGAAATACTAATTCTCTTCATATTTTATTTAAGCCTACATTCCTGACAAAGTTGAAAATATATTCTTTTGGTTTATTGAATTATAACTTGTGTATTAATTGTCCAATCTATTTTTCTGATATTTTTTATTCTCCAGAAATTCTCAATAACTTGGGTGAAATGGGACTGAATTTTCTAGCCATATGTATGTTTCTGTCTTCTGTTTGTTCAGTATCCTTCTCAATGAAATCATGTTGTAGCAGACCCTCCTAGTTGATTTTCAGAAACTCATTTTTCCCTTCTCCTGTGATACAGCATAACTTGATTTGATTAACAGTAAGATGTATCTTGGCAACATAATCCTCCTGCATTCATGGCAAAAGGAAGGACCCAATGGGACATCAGCAGAAGTTGTCTGGGGCGGGAATCTTCCTCCCAACAAGTCTGTTCTCCCCTCAGTCTGGCCACCACATCCTGCCACTCACTGGAAGGGACACCATAGCATGCGTTTGTCACTGGGGTGCCCAGGAAGATGAGGGAGACAAAGAGCAAGTGAGGGAACAGAGAGAGAGTACAAGGGATCTCCTCATACGGGACAACATGCCCTGGGCTTCATACTTCAAGGTCAGAGTCTGTGTCCCTCTCTGTTCCTAGAAGTCCATCGTAGTTACCCATTGCCAATTTGTCTCTGAGAAAATGCCAAGATTCCTGACTGAAGGTCAAAGACGTTGCAGGTCTCCATGGAGATCTGCGAAACCCCAACAGTGTGTGTCTTCATACATGGAAAACACTTACTCCAATTTTACTGCCTCTTTCTTCTTCCACTGTCATTTAAAAGTATGTCCATTCCATCTGCTCAGCACTTCCCTTTTTATCTCCACAGCTGTGGTAATGCAGCACTCCACCCGAATGCTCATTGTTCCCCAACTTTGTCCTTGGGAAAGAAACACCCACGGGTTTTGCAGTGCAGCGCAGTGACTCCCCGGCTGCACCCTGGCCGCCCAGTGTTTAGCTCCCAGCGGAACCTGTCTGGTCCCATCAGATTTGCCTGTTGCTTCTGTGCTCATCTAAGATGCAACAGAGGTCATTAGCATGCAGCTGTCTTTGGGTGGCTTCTCGGAGTCAGAAAAGACCCTGCAGTGCCCTGTGCAGTGGGGGTTACTTCAGGAGGACTTAAAAGGAAGTGTTGGCGTAACCTGTAATCACTGTCTGGTGATGAACACTGAGCTCCAGACCTTGGTGAGAGCCCCCACTCATGTTCATGAACCTGCGTGTGCGTTCTGTCTTGGAGAGTTCTCTCCAGGACTTCTGCAGCACAGGAACTGGGTGCTCATGGAGCAGAGTGCTCCAGGAGAGAGCAGCAGGCAGCTCCCCGCTACAATGTCACAATGGCCAGCCCCACTTGTGCAGATTTAGGTGTGGAAACATGCCTTCCAGTTATAAAAATGGATATTTAGATGGAATGTTCTCAAATTTCCATCTTTTCCAAATTAACAGGTATCCCATTGTTTTTGTTGAAGGGGAATAAAAATGCAACTCTGGGTATAAAATCGGAGCAGTGACCCAGGGTAAAGTCAGAGGACTTGCACCTCCTAGGTGTGGGAGCAGGCAGACTTGCTCTGCCCTGCATCTCCATGCAGTGTCCACACAAAAGTGCTAGGGCCGCTCATGAGACCTTTAAACATAATGAAGAATAATAATATAATGATAATAATAAAATGTTGCTCAGTTCCTTTGGGGACATGTTTTACTGCTATCAATATTCATGAAATAATATTTCAGGGCTGAGGCTGTAGCTCACTGGCAGAGTGCTTGCCTCCCATGTGGGAGGTTCCAACCTTCATCCCTAACAGCTTAAAGTAATAGAGTTGTATAAATTACTATTCTGTAAGATATGGCCAAGTCAGAGCAATGTCCTGTGGGAATCACTACCTGAAACATACATAACAATAGAACCCCAACCAGGGTGTTCTAATTTATATTACTTTCACATGCTAACAATTGTCAATTCGTACCAAAAAGATTTTATAAGAGTAACTTGTTTGCCTTTATATTTTGCAAGGATTTCAACAGCCCTGTCAGGTAGTGCATTTCTCTTTCCAAGCTTGTATGATAATAAGCCTATTGTAATCTCCTCTACTTAACCAGCGGTCTTTGCAGAAAGTTTAGCTGCCAAAGATCCTTTAAAGGATGAACAGCCGCACATGCACACTGCAGAGTGTTGGAAGGTGAGTTACTTTTATGTTTTCTCAGGAGCAAAAGGTTCGTCACTTCCTATTCCCCTCGCTGAATCCTGTCAAAGAAAATGACAAGAAAAACAAAACAAGACAAACAGTAAACAGACAATTGAAAAGGGACTGTTGAAAGAGTATGTGTGTTGACACAGGGCAATACCATTAAAGGCTGCTATTTATTTGGTTAGAAAATGAAAATAGTGCCAGTATCAAAGCCCTTTTCAGGGAGATAGACTGAGCCTGATAGTTATTCCCTGAAAGGAAGAGATCCTGGAAGGCGTCCACCCTGCGGGTGAGCACATGTCCTGTCATGCACAGAGGAGCATCCAGCGGCAAGCAGGAAGCCTGGGCTTAGACAGGGCGTCCCGCCCCGGCCGAGGCACCCTGCCCAGGCGTGCTCAGTCTCCGGGCCGCAGAAGCACTCTTCCTCCCCAGGACTTGTGGCTCAGCACTCACTAAACTGTGCCTTTTCCCACCCCAACTATACTAGGATGATCCCTTGGAAGCCATCTCCAAACCTGATCCAAACCCAGTCCACACTTGCAGCCACTCCACCCAACAACCGGATCCAACAGCTCTGGTTCCTTCCGCTCCTACCCCCATGCCTTCTCTCTCATTCGACCAACAACTGTGCATGCAGCTATCATTAGAGGCCATCTACAAAGCTCCTTCTAACAAACCTGGCCAGTCACTGAGATGGATAGATGGCAGGGGTGGGGGGCCTTACTCCAGTGAAGGGGCAGAGAGGCCCAGTGCCTGTATTCTGTGAACCTGTATTCTGGGGAGGAGAAAGAAAATGACTGAGTGCAGAGTTACCAGCAAGAGAAAGTAGCCACAGGAGACGAGTAGGGCCTCAGGAAAAGGTGACATGTGGAGGGCCTGGTGGCCGTGGGCATGGAAGATCCATCAGGGAAACCAGCAACACGAGCTGAGAGCTGGGCATCTAGAAGGAACCAGAGGGTCAGGCAGTGATGGGGAGGAGGAGGAGGATTTCTGAAGAGCCAGAGCCAATAAAGCAGGACCCAGGGACAGAAAGAAGGGGTCAAAGTGGAGACACAAGGGCATCCTGGCATGGGAGGGCTGGTATCATGGGGGGTTCCCTGCTCCGGGGAGGGCAATGTGCCTGCAGGGGCAGCGGGGTTTGCAGCAGCCCACCGAGTGCCCTGACTGTGCCTGCAGTGATCCGAGGACAGGCTGGAGGGAGAGCACCTAGGGACGTGTTCTGTCCACAACCTGAGGCTCAACCTGCCTCTCCTCCATGGTGTGACTGGGCCCTTCAGACAATCGGACACGGGTTTTGATAAAACACAATGGAAGCAGGACGCCAAAGACTGGAAGTGTGCAATTCAATGAAATGAATGAACCAGATAACAGAATGGTGACGATTAATTCCACAGCCAACATTCACCAAGCCTCTCTGCAGGACGCATCTGTACCCCAGCCAGGATTCGGAGCACAGGCAGACCCCACTTACGTTTGAAGAAAGTGTGGCCTGACAACTATGCAAGTGGTTTGCTAGTGATTATTTATTTTTAACACATTAAGCCCAGGACCCTGAATAAAACATAGTTTCCAAATCCAAATCCATGTCTCCTCACAGGGCATGTGAAGGAGAAACCTGACGTGGGCTGCAAAGGAGCAATCTGACAATTATGTGGTTAGCATGCCTTGAAAGCAATAAAAAATGATAATTTGGGACAGAACTCCTTCACTTTGTACTACAAAGTCTTGTAGCTTGTGCTATTTTTTGGTTCAGATCCAGTTCTTTTATTTATGTAATCCTTAATTATCTGCACTAGTTTCTTAGCCATCCCAGCATCATGAACTTGTCCTTATGTTGCTACTTCCTGCCAACTGCTTCACACATGGAGAATATTATTAGGAATGATACTCTAAATTTAAGGCACAGCTACAACTGTTTTGCTTCCATTATGTGCGGTAATATCCATAAATAGTTGCCTTGCTGTTGGCATTTACTCCCTCTCTCTCCACTTGCATTGCCTAATTATGGCTCTCACTTGAATAATTTGGCAAATGTTTGTACAGCATCTTCAATTAAAAATAAATAAAGCAGAAGAATGTTCTTTTTGTACTCCTTGGCTTAAAAAAAAGTTGTTATCCTTTGGATCTATTAAAGGAATCATTCCAAATCTTCTCTGTCCAACGTAATTTTTCTGAGGGCAAATTAAAAATGTGTGGTATCTAATCCAAATAAATATTATGCTTTGCAACGCCCACACTTCCTATTGCTCAAGCCTTACGAACAATCGTTTCTTACAATTTTCCTAAGAGAGGAAACAGACCGTGGGCTCATTCTCTTTATTGCAATCTTCAGAGCTGCTTCAGGGAACCCACAAATCCCTCAAGCTGGGCCCCGGCTCCCTGGGGTCACGACCCCTTACCAGAAGGTTTGTCTGGGAGCACATCAGGCGAGCGAGCTCAGTCGCCTTCTGAGAGGGTGTCAGAAAGCATGATCAGATATCCCCAGCACGATGCAGCCCATCTGGTTCCACATGTGCTAGTGCTGCACATCGAGGTTTCATCCAGCCCTAATTGGAACTGTTTTGATGTTATATTGGTGTAACAGACGGGGAGCTTTGCTGTTTGCCATAAGTAGAAGGCCTTCAGAAATGGAAATGGCCTGAAGAACCTTAAAAATGTTACGTCACGCTGAACTTCCGAACATTAACAAGCAATAAACCCACTACCATCCTAACGCCTTACTGAGAAAACTAATGAGCAGTATAGTTTTTGTTGTTTGCAGAGAAGGAAAAAGAAAAAAATGTGAGAATGCGGAAGAGAGAGTAGAATACAAGAAAAATTTTCTGTTTCTGTAGGGAAATATTCTGGCGACGTATAATCTTTTGTGCAGTTTATAACCCTGTCTTGCCTGTTGGCTGAGAGGCCTCAGTGTTAACCGCAGGGGCCCAAGAGGCCTGTGTCCTCCCACTTGGAGGGGCAGAGAGTCGTCCACGCAGTGCCTCCTCCGCCCTGCACCAGTGCAGTTTTCACTGCTCTGCAATCAAAAGGCCAAGAAACACGGATTTGCCCAGAGGCTGAGCAGACTTTTCTGCATTCGGCTGGCAGTGCTGCAGAGGATTGTCCCATAACCACGGGAAGCAGCGCACCACAAGCTGCGGGAGGAATCTCCAGCCATCCTGTGCGCAAACTGACTCTCTCCAAGTCCCCGAGGAATGGGCCAGAAAATCCAGGAAGCCTCACTCTCAGGACACAGAGGGAATACAAGGAACGTTCTGGAATAAAGATGCTGAATTCTGGAATCCCCATTTCTGCTGAACAGGCACCTTTTAAAAAGTTGAGTTTTATCAACATAATCGAGAGCCTGTGAAAGGATTGTCTAAGCGACCGAGCAGAGAAAGGAGGTCGGAGGGGATGTAAAGAACCAGAGACAGGCTGATGTGTCATCCTCAAATACCGGCATCCTTGCTGCTATATCCTGTGAACATTGTCTCAACTCTTTAACTCCAGGAAAAGAGTCCCCAGCTGTTGGTACAGAAGTCATCCATTGGTGGCTACCGACTCCCGCCACCATCTTTCCCATGTGACATGAAAGACAGCAGAAGCTCTCAATCAGTGTCCTTCACGCTGCTTCTCCATAGACTCACTGAGTCTCTGTTTCTGAAACCGCAGCCAATTCAGATGTTAAGCTGGATGTTTCTCAGCAAAACATCAAGGTCTATTTTTATATGGGGGGTTTCAGAAGTGTGTAAATTGGGAAAGAGCGTGTCGTTTTCAGAGATGGGGGGAAGAAGGAGGGAGAAGAGAAAGCTCGGGGCACCCCTCTCCTCTGCTTTGTTCTGAGGCTTGAAGGTTTAGGAGTAAGGCAGGTGGGCGGCCTGAGGCTGGCAGCAGGAGGTGGACATGTGACGCACGGTTCATGAGGACTCCCAAGCCCCGGCCTCTGCAGGAATCCCTCGGCCTGGGTAGAGAACTGAAGAGCAACCCTGTCCTCAAAACCCAGAGCTCAGGTCCGGGAGGCCTGTGTGTCAGGAAGTGTCCCAGTGAGGCAGACAGCCACTCATATCCCTGTCACTCCGGCCCTGGGAGGCGCTGGCCACCTTTGGGACATGACGGTGCAGAAACCCTGGCCTCCATGTTGGGACCCACTCCTCCCAGCCTTCCAGATTGCTGGGGTTGCAGGCGTGCACCCTGGAATCACTCCCACCTGACATTCAAGCTTTAAAAGATGACTTCATTGTCTTGATTTTGCCAGGTTCTAAAAGTAGGGGCCTTAATATCCCTCCTGGAACAACTCACAGGACATTTGCAAAGCAATAAGAGATGTATATCTGCCATTGTGGTCACGGTGGCATGGATCTCAGCCTTGTCCTCTGCGTTAGTGTAAATTAATTTCATGCTGGTAACTATAAAGAAATTCTTTTATTTCAGTTTGTGGATAAAAGAACGAAGGAGTGGACATCTATCTGGTCCCCACAAGACCCATGAACCAGCCCCAACTGTCCCCACTGGTGCTGGCCCTCCCCTGGCTGCACCCAGGCCTCCCGATGAGTCCAGGTGACCAACTGGCTCACCCCTGACACAGTGGGGAGCATGTCATTCTCTCTGTCTGTGTCCATGAAGCACAAGTTTCAAACAGAAGTTGAACATGACGTTTGCTTGTCACGATGGAGTGGAGGGAATTGGAGTGAGAAGGAGGGAAGAGCAACCCCGTCCTGTCCTGGGCCCTTGGATCTGCATCCTGCTCTCAGCACCGGCATGGCATTGGGCGCTCGGGTGCTGGTGACAGCGGCCTGCAGTGGCCCCTCTGCTCCTCCCTGAATCCCACAGTGAGGATCCTGGCAGCCCGAGGCCATACTCTTTCCTGTCCCAAAAACAACAGGCAGCGTTTTCTTTCTGTGAGTGTTTTCCTGAGTGAGCTTGAGAAGCCTTTGTCTGGGGAGTAGAATGAGCAGCATTGTGTGGGATAGAACAATTGCTCTTTCTTCTCCAGCCTTCCCGAATCCCCTCTAGGTGGAGACTGACTCTACCGGAAGTTCCACTTCTCGCTCTCTGACTTTCCACATGAACATTTCCTTTTCCCTTTTCGTCCCCTTTAGGGGCCCAATGCCCTTTCCTGTCCTTTTGGTTGCAGTGGTGTTCAGCGTTTCATCCCCCATCTGTGAAAGGGAACCCTAGACTAAACTTGTTGGGAGAGACCATGATTTCTAAGATGACACGCGTGTAAGCATGTAATATTCTAATCAGGTCTATGTGAAAACCCGAGAAACCAAAATAATACAGGAAAGCAAAGAGCGAGGGCCATGAAACCAGCAGGAACTGCAGCTGCCATGGCTAGTGTCGCGATGAGAGTCCGAGTGACCATGTCGCTCAAGGCCTCCACACGGCTCCCACACTGACTGAAGAGCAATCACCTGTGTAGGACTTGCCTTCGAAGCCCTATTTCCTTTAAGATTCCCCCTAATACTCCCCTTCTTCCCCCAAAATCATTTATTTCAGAGTTACTTGGGAGATAAAGTTACACCTCCTGTGTCCCTCGTATCAGTACTAGTTTGATGTAGAACCTGGACATGACAGCCTCAGTCTAGTCATTGCCTTCCTAACAAGCTAACGTGGCAGACCCCAGCCTTGAGGTTCTCCTGGGACCAGAGTGCAGTATGCTCAATTATATCCATTTCCTGAAGTTCTTAAAGAGTCGGGCAGTTTGTATATTTGCATGTGATCCTTCAGCTCTGACATCAAACATGCTTCAGTTAAAGCATGGACTGCCTGGGACAGTGAGTTGCAATTTAAGGCACATTGCTCACCCACCCAGGAGACTCTTGGCAACTTCTGGAGAAATCTTTGTTGTCAGAACTCCAGGGTGCTGCTGGCAACAGTTCAGGGAGCCAGAGGTGTTTGAAGGGTTCTGCAAGGAGCAGCCGAGGAAGGAGAAAGATGGGACCCAGTGTGTCAGCCCGGTTCCCCGACCCTGCTCCCTGATGCTGCCACCACTGCTGTGTCCTGCTGCTCACCTGGAGTTTTTCGGGGACATGGGAGGTATTTCCTGGGATGCCAGGTGAAGGAGGACCTGGATTCTTCCTCCAAATTGCAGGGACGAGAGTGAGACAGAGGCCCATGGACTGCCTGGATGGGAAATAATCCTGCCGGGTCCTCTTTGGGTTCACAGGCCTGAGGTTCCCCAGGGTCCTCCTGAGCACCCCGACCTCCCCCACTTGGGGACATGTGCCTCAGAAGCAGTGCGGGGCTTTGTGCTCCAGTCAGTCTGCTGAGCTGGGCTGTAGGTGCCGCGGCCTAGAGGCTGCGTGCATCAGGTGTGCGCCCAGAGTTGCTGATCTGGTTCTTACGTCTTTGAGAAGATCACGTGGCTTCAGGTCACCCAGATATAAAAATAATGTGGCCCCCAATCTGGCCCAGCTAGGACTGGAGGAGGACCTGACGCATTGTTTTGACTGCTGAGGCAGTTTCCATGAATCCTGTCTCAACTCTGACTTCTGCACACTGGGTTGCACTCAGGAAAACTGTTTTTCTGATAGTCACTCTGAAGAAACATGTGCTTTGAAACCGTAGCTCTCCTCAGAGAGAGGCGCTCATTTTTGGCCTTAACGACTGAGATTCCCCAGGGAGCCCTGTGAGCTTTGCACGCAGAGTCATATTTGCCACATTTACTTTAAATGATGAACCTCCAGGTGTGCATTCTCAGAGCCTGGGAGTGAGATGGGCCTTATGGAAACCAGGGAGAACTAATGAAGGAAGAGCGGTCTTGATGGCCCTTTATCCTCGCACTTGATCAAAATCACAAAGGGCAGAAACTGTTTGGGTGAACACGAATGGAGTGCTCCATGGATCTCCCTGGAGAACGCTAGGTTCTCAGGCATAGCAACAAAAGTAAAAGGCGATACAGAAAGACTGGGTCCATTTCTCAACAGGCAGCAGGATGAGGAAGGGCAGAAAGGGCCACAGCCCTCAGGCCAAGTCAGAGGGCAAAGGCCCACCGTTCACGGACGCCTCACACACAGAGCTCTGCGAGCCCTGGAGAAGGTGCGGCCATTTCCTCTTGGGCACTTACCAGGTTATTAAAGTGAGGCTGCCTGGCGGTGGATGATACTCAGGGTGAGAGCTTCTCATTTGTCGGGTGGTGCCACGGATGAGCCTCCTAGTGCGGGCAAACCGGCTGGAGTGTGAGGTTTGGACGCCCAGGTGGGGCAATGGTGTCGCGTGCACGGGGGACCATGGAGATGAGTCAAGCCGGGGCGAGGTCCAGTTGGCAATAGGTTTTAAACATCCAAAAGCATAGATTCTAGTATGAGGAATCTGTTAAGAGATTGCATGGCCTCTAAACGAAGAATGTTCAAACAGAGCAGGGGATGTAGCTCAGTGATGCCAGTACCGGAAAAAAAAAGAATGTTGGAATAAATGATCTCACAAGGACAGAATCCGAGAGTTCTCCTTCATTCACTCATTTTTCCTCATTTTTCATGTCAAATAAGTCCTTTAAAAGATGCAGTTAAAACATGAAAAGAAAATTGAAAAATACTATTTAGCAGGTTCAAAAAATGAGTTGCAGCCGGGTGCTGCAAAGCGGGGTGACCTCTGTGGTAACTTTTAGGTGACAAAAGGAAATGATTGGTGTTTTTGTAAAATTATCATCAAGTCGAAAAGAAGCTGATGCCTGCAGCGGAGCACATCTTTGTGTACACTTGCACAAGCCATGTCTGGAAACCTGTCCTCGGAGGAGTTCTTCCCGAGGGTGAGAGTGTTGGAGGCCCAGGGGCCTCTCCAAGAAGGGAGCTGCTGATCCGGAAGCTGGGTGATGAGAAGAAGCCACCTGGATGGCAGGGAACCTCTTCCCAGCGACAGGAACAGTGGGAAGAGGGGCCTCCTTAAGTCTGTCCAGGAGTTCAGATCCCATGACGAAAACAACCAATGGAAAGCAGTTAGAGTTCCGGGAGCACATGGCTGAGATCCAGGATGCGCTGTGCATCTGCAGAGGGCGTCATAAGGGCGGTCAGTGTGGGGACAGGGAAGCTGCTTGACCTCGCTAGTCATAGGCACAAGACTACCACGACAGCTTCTGTCGGGGGTTAGCAGACAGATAGCGTCCTGGGCACACAGCTGGACAACAGCAGGATTATCCCTGGGGACTGTGTGAAGGGAGACAGTGGAGGAGGAAGGGAGAGGGCAGAGCTTCCAGGGAGTGTCTGGTGATGCCATTCTGGGTGGGAGGAGCAGGACAAGACCAGTGTCCACCTGGGTCCGGGTGCAGGGAGCCTCAGCAGACCAGGATGTGGAGAAGTGGGAAAGTGAATCCTCACATGGAAGAAATTATTACAGCAAGCGGCACAGTGCCATGAATCCCCTCCCAACACTCTCTTGTACCGAACACACTTTCCCCATCTTTCCTGCCCCTTTCTGAAGCAGCACTCTTTCCTTAGCGCCTGTAGTTATCTTGAATTGATTTAAAGGATTTAATTTCCATGGCCATTTTGGCTTTGAGGAAAAGCCAGACGTCACAAGGTGCCATATCCGGTGAGTAAGGTACACGAGGACGTCCTGGAATGGTTTCATGAGCTGCCTTTCCTTTGGATGGTGCTTGGCAGCAGCATTCACTGCATTTTCTTCACATCTTGTAAAGACCTCACAAAAGAGGACTCCAGAGCTGCTGCAGAACGTGGCAAGAGTCATGGGATCAGGGTGATTCATGGCCATACGTCTTTCACTGTGGTAACTTCTGTTTTAATTTAACAACCACTGTACGTTTTGATCACTGTATCTATTCAGAGCTCCTGACAGGAACTCAGTCCAGCAGAACGTACTTTGCTCTTGCTGATGTAATTAGAAATGAAGCTAGACATTGTGTAAATTAAGAGCCAATGCTGAAATCATTACTCGAAGTACAAGATCTACCTGGAGGTTTTATTGGCTTGTCAGTTTTCCGAGCAAGGTGATTTGGATCACAAAGCTCACTGAACATCTTCTGGCTCTGAAAAATGACTGCATTCTCTTTGTGGAGGTCCTTGCAATTCATATATTTTAGCGCCTGCAATCATGTGTCCTTAGAAGACAGAAGGGGTAATATTAGTGCTACACAGAAACACCAGCTGCCTACTGCAAGATCCTTAAACCTCAAAAAGTGTATTAATGAATCACTAGGTCCTTCTGGGATAATAAAAGCATTAGTAGACAAATGAGATTCAGAAAATGAGGTAAATAATGTTTTAAGTCTTTGCAGAGGTTGCCCTGGGTCTGGGGCAGATTCAAACATGTAATAACACTTTTTATAAAATAAGCATGATATTTCACTGGGGTTTAACATAATTGCCTATGGACAATGATTAGCTAAGGAGCAATAAAGTTAAATTAAGCCCAGTGATTATCAATAGCATTAAAGGTAGAAAAATGTTTTTAAAAAGCATACAAAAAAAGTTAAGTCTGAAGTTGAGAGATACATTTTGAAGTTTTTCCTATCCAAATCTTTTCTTAGGAAAATTCTCACTTTACCTGAAATATTTCTTTATACCCTGTTATTAAAGGAACAGTTCAACATACAGCTGGAAAAAAAGACTGAAGACTATCATGTCTGTTGATTCATAATCATGCATTAAATTTGAGACCTTCTGTATGGCTTGGTGTGATGCAGGAACTGCCCATGAACACAGTACAAGATCATTTGCTCAAGAGTTTACACATGCAAAGCAGCTAAGCAGTGTGATTATTCCAAAAAGTGCCAGTCCAGCGTGCAAGAACATTACACAGTGACGGCCAAACACAAGACTGTCCCAGCCCGAGTTATTTGAGACTCCAGGATGAGAGCTGTGGCAGCCCATGACCTTGTACTCAGACTGAGGGGGTCTGCAGGGATGGGGCGTCAGCAAGCCTGCCAAAGACCGTTCCTTCCTGAAGAGGCTACATCAATGCAATTGCCTGAAAACCAAACACTGGCCCCAGTGTAAAGGGAATTAGAAGTGGAATTCCAGCTAGCGTGACTAGGCTGTCCACACCGCGCCTGCCCGGACTATGGGACTACGCCCCTCTTCCCTTCCTGAGGGTCCCGCCTGGGTCAGTTCTAGGAGGGCAGACTGGACACACCCATGGGAGAGAGCAAGGATCTCTTTCTAAGCAATGGAGCGTGGATTGGAATTTTAGGAGTAGAAAATAGATGTGTTTTTTTTTTGTACCAGGGATCGAACTCAGGACCTTGTGCTTATGAGGCAGGCAAGGTGCCACTGAGCTAAATCCCCAGCCCAGAAATTAGAATTTTAACTTCTGTTTGGAAACTGAAAAATAAGTTGCATCAGATTTGCTTTTATCATTAAATCAAATTTTTGTATTTCTTTTCTATTTCAAAATAACCTGGATTTCTTTAACTGTGGCAAAATAGGTAGGTCTTTCATATATTTATATCAAATAAAAGGTTTTATGACACATGAAATTTTGTATTTTAGTTGTTTCTTCCAATCTACTTTACATCTTCCTTTAGAACCCAACGTTATGAGCCAAAACTTTCTCTACATAATTTTCCTCCCTTGGATTAAGTATATGTGAATTCTCCAGAATGTTAATTCACATCAGATCTGATTTTAAACATCCCTAGTGAAGAATTGTCTCATTTACTAACCTGATCAGGATATTAGTTTCTATAATCAGAAAGCTGTGAAATGCCCCAGCATTTTCTTGATAGTACCAAGGAAACAGAATTTCTCATTTTCCACATGCAAAAGCACATAGGCATATGCGCATGTGCGCACGCACACAAGCACACCATGTCTAACTGACCTCAGAAATACAAAGAGAATCATAATAGATTATTTGATAATTGCTATTGCATGTAGCATTACTAGTAGATCAATAGCTGGAGCTCATATTTATGTTGATTTTAACTCACCAAGAAAACAGCAGAGGAAAAGAGAAACCTGGGAGATAAAACCTAGAGATTTACACATCCCAGGATACACTGGGACATTTTAGTCTTTGAGATGCCAGTAAAATTATAGAGTATCCAATAATGCAATACCTGGTGCTTTCTTTGACTGATGAGAACCAAGAAAGAGGAAGACAGGAAGATTAAGAAGACCTTAAAACCCATATGACTAAATAAAAGTGTCCTTATTTACTACATCACCAAGTGTTACAGCTCAGCCGACAGCTGGAGTGAATCAGAGCCCAGTGACGTCTCCCTGCAGGTATAGTGGGAAAAGCAACGTCTGGAGGGGAAAATTAATCGTGATTTTTAAATTAAATTAATTGATGGCTGAAATGCAACAGATAAATAAGAGCCCTGTTGTTCCTGAAGGTCATTCCTCCAGTGAATAAATCAGAGAGGGGCTGGGAGAGGCATGCTTTCCCTCACTAAGTGCTATTAATGCTGCGATTGCTGTCTGTTTTTATTGCAAATTCAAATCCAAAGTCACTTAAACTTTTGCCCTACAAGAGGAGAAAGTCGTAGGACTCATAAATATGAGAGTCACATATTTTCCTAGAAATAAGTGAGCCTGTGCTCTATGGGAACACACTTTGTGCAAACAATACCCGTGTCTTTCCAAACATTCTTTACCTTGGCCACCTGTTCCTGGCATAAGGCCTGGAAACTTTTATCCAACATAATGAAATGAAATGTGCATCTTCAATCAGAGCCCTGCAGGCTGCGAGACTGACTAATTAAGTGGAGTTAATATTGAGCCTGTGTTTACCTGTCAACCCTTATTTACTGTAACACTGCTGGCCTCTCCGGCTGCACCCTGAAAGCTGCCGCTGGTTCTGACCTGGGCTCTGGGTGGAAGGCACTGACTGCAGAGTAAAGGAGTGGGGGCAGAGAGGAAGGGAGGGGGAAAGGGAGTGAGGAGGAGGGGGAGAGGGAGGGAGGGAGGGAAGAAGCAAGAAGGCTCATGAGCAATTTGGCTTCTGCTAGTACCAACCAGCCTCTAAGACGGGTTCCAGTTTGAAATGGGTAATGAAGTGCACCTGAGAATTACAGGGATTTTACAGGACCCCGAAAGTGGACCTGGGTCCCACTTGAGGAAAGTCTGACATCACAACTGACAATCAGAGCTGTAAGATAAGGCAACTATTGACTTTTTATAAAAATAATATAGTCCTAGTAAGTTCTGCCTTTGTCTCCAAGATGGATTTAAGTATTTTTCATTCAGTATATGTGTAACATTTATGAAAAAAATATTGACTTACTTGACATATGAGTACTGTATTTGAGGTCAGATGGCCCGGCATAATGAGAGGTCAATAGGCCCCACTCAGCTGATCCTGCAGACCCGGCCTCCCTCCCTAGGACACCAGCATTGAATTGCAAATGCATGGTGCTCCTGGGAAGCTCAGTGCTCCTTCCCTACTCTGCCTCTTTGGGGCACTCACATTATTTTTCCTGTCTCTCAAAGACTTCAGTACCTGTTCCCTGCCGGCTGCCCACAGTGCACTGTGAACAGGGGCTACTCAGGGTGCACTGTAAATCTCAGACAGGCAGGTTCACCTGCACCAGAGGAAGCTGCTTGAGATAAAGAAACCCAAGGCCAGAGAACAGGAGGACCAGGTTCTGTGTGTTCCTCCTTCTAGCATGGTTGTCATGTGATCAATAGTCCAAAATGCATAGAGAAGTGCGAACTCTATCAAAGTATTAATTAACAAAGGAACAACTGGCACTTTCGTGCTCTAATCTGTTCAAATGATGAGTCATCTTTCTTTCCCGTGGATACCTACAAATCAGTTTTTACAGAGAAAGAAATGTGTTAAGAAAAAATACATATAAGCAAGGAAAAGGAACAAAGTGTCTCCCACGTTGCGAGTTTGGATGCCTGTGGCTGTGGTCACACTCCCTGAACTGGCTTTCGAAGCCCGGGATCCCTCCCAGTCCCCCTTCCTCGGTGCATGGAACTCTGATTTCCAACAGGTCTGCTGCCTCATCTGCAGCTGTGAAGCCAGCTTGGTGGAGAAGCCCACAGAGATGTTTGTGGTTTGCTAGAGCTTAGAAATCAACAGAAAATTAAGACCAAGTGCTGAATGCGTGCCTGAAAGTCTTTTTATAGATGAGCTTCAGGAATGTGGCCTCAGTGAAGCATGCCCTTTGAAAGCCTCCTCACTCCCTCACTCCTGTGTCTTCCAGAACCATTGATGTTTAACCCTCTCCTGAAAAGACCAGCTCTTCGGTGGATACCATGCACAGATGGCCAATGTCCGTGACATAAACCCACAAGCATGTTGACACACCTCCGGGCGGGCTCACTTCATGTGGGCAGGGCAGGCCGTGGAGCAGGAAGGCCCTGCAGATGCGGGGAGATGCCTGCCATTTCCCAGAGAGACTTTGACCTGCCCCCAGGCCTCTTTGGAAAGGGCTGATGCTGAGTTTCCATTCCTGTCCAGGTGCTCCGCACACCCAGCCTCTCCTCCCAGGGGTGGAAGCCTGCCCCTCTGATCTTCCCCTGTGAGCACATGCTGGCCAGCACAGCAGCGTCCTGGTCCCATAACTGACTAATCACAGCTCCACCTGTTGTGTACACAGGGCTTGAGCCATCCGCACACTTCGCTCATGTGGTCCATCTCAGCCTTAGGACACCTGCCATGCAGTGTGGCTGCTGTCTTGTGTGTGAACCCTGCATTGTCTGACATGGGCACCGCCTGAAGGTGGAAACGCACGTGTGACTGGAGCTCGGGTTTTCCAGTATTGTAACCAAGGCTCCCTTCTGTACTCCACGCAGCCCAGTCCAGATTTATCTTCCCACAGTCACATTAAAGGGGGTGGAAAGAGCAGGAAGAGAGAGAGCAAATAGCCCTCTTCTGTGATGTGACAGACCAGTGAAGGAGCATTGTAAATACCGAGCATGAGTTTCACATAGGAACTGACTTCATTGAGAGACACGGGACATCTCCATGAGACAACTGTCACTTAGAAGAGATACATCTCCATGTTTCGGGTTTCACTCCAGAATTTGGAAGCCCATGTAAAGGTCATAACTGTATGCCATGCCGACACTCTAACGGGCTTTCCTCAGTCAGAAAATGCAGCTTCGCACATAAGAGCATTTGTGTGCTAGAGGCCAGCTCAGCGGTAGGGACCCTCCTGTGGCATCTGTGAAGCCATCCAAACAAAAAGATGAAAGACCTTTTGTCCTTAGGAACGTCCTGTTACTTATTCAATCAGAACTCATTTGAAGACTCTCGATCCGCATTAAAGGAGCAAAATGACTAAAGGACACAAAGCTCCACCCAGCAATTGTAAAGTAAGGCCAGGAAGGTTCTGAAAAATTATGCCTGGATTGTTGAGAGGCAAGACAGAGGGTGGGTTACGCACTGCTTATTGAAGTGCAGCAGTTAGCCACTGCTGGCTCATCTTGATGTTTCTGGGATTTTAATGACTTCCACCATTGGAATTTTTCTCTAGAGCAGAATAGATAGCTGTGCATTGCAAGTTTTATTGTAAATTCTGGATTTGGAAAGATAGCTACCAAGTGAGCACGCTGCTTCTACAAAGGTACAGTGTGCTGACAGCTGGGGTGAAAGTCCTTTGAGGACACCGATCAGGATCAGGACCGTGACCGTGGCATGGAAAACAGGTGGATGTGGCCAGACCTCGGCACACCCATGCGAGGAGATGGGCTGGGGCAGCTGGGACACACGGGACCAGGGACGAAGCCATGATGGGGAAGACACTGCTGCCCAGAAAAGCATCCGAAGCTGCCAGACTGGTCCTGAAACAGAGGAACCGGATATAAGGAAGCCCAAAGTGTATTTCCTTTCCACTGTCACTGAGCCACAGAAGCCTGCTGCCTTCCACAGAGACCAGAGTGGCAAAGGGCCGGGCTTGGCCCCGGGTCTCCTGCCTCGGGCTTCTTTCTGGTTCACATCCGTGTATCACTCTTCTTACCTACCCCAACCTGGAGTTCCACAGGGTGCTAGATTTCCTTCCTTCCCTCCTTCCTTCCTTCCTCACGCCTTCCCTCCCCTTTCTCCTTTCCCTCCTCTTCCTCCCCACCTTCCTCCTCTTATCTCTCTCCTCTCTCTCTCTCTCTCTGGCAAAGTCTCACCGAGTTGCCTAAGCTGGCCTGAAACTCACAATGCTCCTCCTGCCTCAGCCTCCCAAGTGCTGGGATCAGAAGTGTATGCCACTTAATCAGTGTTCCTTTTGTCTTTTATGTCTACTCTTTTCTTTCTCTTCTTTTGAGCAATGGTAAAAGAAACATTGAAGCAAAACAAAAACCCAAACAAAAAGGAAAAGGAAAACAGTGGTAGCCATCCTTGATGTTCTTCAGGACGAGTGCCTTTGGGTTCAGGCTGTCAGCTCTGATGCCAGCCCGCCCGGCTGCTCCCTGGAGCTTATCCAGCGTCCTGGTGTCCTGGGAGTCCCGGTCCACGACTGTGCAGTGACAGAAGGGCTGCCTGAGGTGGTGCTAAGGGGCTGTCTCACCCCTGGTCCCCGGCCCCCTCTCTACACCTGGCACTGACATCCAGCAGTGCTTTCCTCCCAAGGCTGCCCACAGGTCGGCCCCCACCAGGACTGGGCCCATGCTGGGTCATCTCCCCACACCAGTCTTGCTGACCCAAACACAGCGCTGACCACCAAGCTCAAAGTATATAACTGTTAACTGGACGCAGGAACACGGGGTGCTTCTAAGGAAAATTCCCCACGACGTTCTTGATTATTAAGGACGGCCGCATTCCATGGAAGGGACTTTATTTCTGGAAGACCTTTTAAGAAAAACAGTTTTAAAATCCTGTAAAAGGAAATTTTCACTGACTTTGGACAGCTACATCTTGTCAGTAAAGACTGGGGAGGAACAATGGGCATCTTTGATTAGCAAAGTGCTCTTTTTTGTTATTGTTGGTAGGGATAAGAAACAACTGCCAATGCTAGGATCACTGCTTGATTTGGCACAAAAAGCTTTCTCATTGTGTCAAAATAAAACATCATTGTTCGGGATGTTTTCCTATCTTGGTGTTCAGCAGACTGAGTTCTCCAGGCGGTGTTGTATTATGATTTTCCTTCTTAGCACACATGCCTTACCTGGCTGATCCTGTGCAGGGTCAACAATGGGATTATCATTAGGGAACAAATACAACTCACCTCGGCACCGGGAGGCAAACGTCTATCGAATGTAGGAAAACTGGGTGGGCAGAGTGGGCACTCTCATGACTGTGATTTCAAAGGTCTACACTGTGGCATGTGGCCGACCCAAGTCAAGGGACCAGAGGCTACAAAAATGTTCTACTTTTCTACAAACAAGGCATTTCAGGAAGTTATTCTTGAGCACTGGTATCTGGGGGGAACTGGGAAGCAGCATCCCCTGGCTTCGCCTGGCCCTGAGCAGGGAGCTTCTCTGCAGCAAGGAGCACGGTGCTTTCTGGACGGTCCATGCACATGGGTACCGGGCCCTGGGGAGCGCCACCATGTCTGCTCAGGCCACAGTGTAGACTAGAAGACAGCTTCGTGGCCTTTAAAATGTTACTCCTGTGGCCTCTTTTCCAAATATCGGTGCTTTAAAATTAGACAGCACACTTTTACAGAATCCACAAGCCATGGGCAGATCTCAGGAGTGTGAATATGAAAATGTCGGTTGCTAATGTTGGTGAGATGCAAGTATTTGGTTTACAGACTCCCCAAGATGGTTTCCCATGTTTTCCTGCATGGAGCTAAGTCCAGCCAATTGCAAACACCGCTGACATTGATTTTGTCTACAGAGAGATGGAATGTTTATAGATAAAGCACTTTCCTACTTTTTATGAAAATGATGAGTTATCAACATTTTGCTTGAAGGCATAAGATACTGCCCCATCTTCATTCAAATCCATTAAATATGCCAGAGACCCAGCTGTCAATAACATTGTGGAGTAAATTTAATTTCCAAAGTCAATATAGAACCAGCTGCATTAAGCATAAGATAATTCTGGCACATTATTAATTTGAGTGGCCATGTACGGCATTGTCTAGACAAGATATAAGCCCAAGTTTTCAGAGGCAATCTGTACATAAAATGAAGTATGCCAAGGCTGTAAAGAATACTAATAACACTGATATGACTTATTAACCAATATTGATTGCTTTTACTCTGACACGGTCCAGAAGCCTCAGAGGTGAAATGTTGGGATGCTGGGCACTAGGATTCTTGTTCCAGAGGAACAGTAAATATTCTAAAGGAATTGCAAGGTGCAGAAGAAAGTGGCCTCTGTAAAAACAGATAACCACAGAGTTTGTAATTGTGAAACTGGATAGCATGTTCCTGGATTTCTGTGCACCGGGAAATGTTACGGTTACGCCTAAGAGCTGCAGCTGGCAGTGCTTGCTGTTCATGGTGCTTGTGATTACTCATTGCATACACCCAGTGCTGCCTCGACACTGTCCTCTTAGGTGATCATCTCCCTGTGTCCTCCCCTGCTCTGCCTTGTGCTGTACTACCCACAGATATCAAGGGCAGGCCTGCAACCTGGGTGTGACCCATCAGACACAGGGTTAGCAGGATCACCACTGTGAGTCCTCAGCAAACAAGGGTCAGAACATTTAATCCCCATCTGCAGCTGCTGCAGCAGAGGGTGCTTTCTGCTGGCCAGTTCCAGCACAGGGCTCTCTGATACCAGGCTAGCACACAGCAGCGTGGCCCCGCCCCCTCAGTCACATTCCTGACACAGGCTGGGAATCAGCTGTGGTGGACGTGGCATGGATTCAGGAAACTTATGGACAGGAGTTAAAAGCCTGAATCTATTAGTTGCTAGGCACTGAACATTCAGCATGTTTTATATTTTTGCAAGACTCAGTTTCCTCTAGTTTTAGTGAAAAAGAATACTTGATTTGTGTCCAGAAGGGTCCAACTACAAAATAAAAGCACTCTAGGTATTTCAAGCAGAGAATGAAAGCAAGAAATGTGTTCACAGAGGAAACAGAAGAGCTGAAGCCTCAGCAGGGGAAGGTGAAGTTGGCAGAGACCAGCTCCCAGGGTGAAGAAGGAAGTGCAGGGAGATAGCCAACGGAAGTTGGTGATGGAGCCCTCAAGAGTAGGGATGGCCCAGAGGGCTTGGGGGCCAGCAGGAAAGATCCTCCTCAGAAATCTTGCTGAAGTAGAGAGGCAGGGGACCCTGGCTCTCAACTCCTCTTGTCCTTCCTCTGTGCTCAAGCATGGTGGAGACAGAGTCCAGGGACGCTGCGCACGGTCACAGTCACCCTCCTCCTCTGTGAGGATAGTCAGAGGGCGTAGGAAGAGGCACCAACGGTGGACAGGATGGCACTGAAGAGACGATGCAGATGGAAATCTGGCTCCAAAGGAGCGGTTTTGCTTTGCACAATTAGTAATGAAAAGATTATCTTTCTTCATCTTCTATTAAAATGTTGGAAGAGTTAGATGATATCAGCATGAACAAGGCCACCTCTGGTGCTATCAGATCTCACACACAGGGAGGGGGCAGTTCTCCAGGTGTGTCGGAGACCATGGAGAATAAACCCAACTTGGGGAATGGTGGGTACGAGATCCACATCACAGCCTTTGATAACTGAATTAGCACACTGTGTGCTGGGACAACAGAGATTTGGGGAGATGAAAATTCCATGCTAAGAAATTAAGTTACCATTGGCTGCCAAAGACCCATTTTCACAATTACAGGTCTATTCATTTATATTTGCTCACCAATAAGCAGTTATCCTGCAAGTAGCTCACATTAGCCATTAAAAATTCTAGATTCTGTTTAAATAATCCCTTTTTACTGGAGGAATGCCTAAATTTGGAGAAGTTCAGCTTTTCCTAACCAATTTTGATTATCTGATGTTATGTAATGAGCAAATGAGCCATGCAACATTAAAAACGCAAAATTAACCCAAAACTTTGGAAAGTTAACTAATTCAATATATTTCACTCAAGTATTATCTAATACTCTGCAGGTGGCATTTTAGGTGTTTGGGAAAGCAAACAAAAGGAAAATCTGCTCATGTGCAGTTTCCAGGTGAGTAAAAATAATATTTAGCTGAAAAGTTACTTTAGGGTGCAGTGGTTGCTCTTCTCTGCAAATCCTACTGAGATTGCCACCTAGGTGCTCTGCGTGCCTGAAGGGGAAGCATGTCTGCCCAGGGCACAGCTATGCATACTTCTCACTCGAATCTGTGGCTGTTGTCCCCAGCCATGCATCCGTAGGGCTCTCCATCTATAATATGTGAAATTTAAGTGTATATATCTTCATCAAAGCTAAATATTAGTTGAATTATTCTTCAAGAATAACTAGCTCAATGCACTAGAATAATATTCTGTGATTCGTTTTTAAAATTATCAAGTTCTTAAGCAATTTGATAAATGTATTCTTAATTAAGAATATTCTTAATATTATATTTTGAAAGATCTATTTATATGTTATTTGCCTCTTCCAAGAAGAAATCAGACACTTTATAATTTATATAATGGAATAAATAAGTGAAGGGCGAATTTGGAGCAAATGAATAAAGGAAGTTGTCAAATAAAGGGGGAAACTACCCTGAGCTCTTCTCCAAGTTGCTCAACAAACTGTACCCTAGATACTGCTTTGGTCCTCAAGCTAATATTTAAAGGGATGCAAATCAAAAATAACAAACAACCAATCAGGGCCCTCTCAAAGGCTACAATATAGAAGATATCTGTAGATATGAATGTAGATATAGATACATAGATGATATATAGATATATATGGAATCTATAAAGATATAGATTTATATAGAAGCTTTTTCAGCCAATATTCCAAGGGGTCAAAACGCTGAAATTTGAGCTCACCTCTCTTTGATGGCTGAGCTGGATGGACTATGTGATTAATGCTATCATTCAGAAATATTTTCTAGATACCTGCTATGCACCCTGCGGATCTAGACCAAAACCAGGAAATATACAAACAAAGGAATTCCTAGCTTGTGGAAGGAGAGAAAAAGCAACACATGCACGAGAAAACAAATTAGAACTGGGCACAGAGCAAATCTACTCCACAGTTGAGCATCGCCCAGAACAGCAATGTGTGGGGACCAGTGGATGCAGGCTGGTGCCACGTGGGGTCACACAGTAGTGTGACTGCAGTCAGCTGAACCAGTCCACCTTGGCTGGGCCCAGTAGGCAATGGGTCCAGAGGGAGTCCATGTGTGATGGGCTGGCATCTCAGCCATGGCTGTGGTTTATTGTTATTCTTGTTTTGTTTGTTCATCTGTGATGGTACTGGGGATGAAGTCGAGGGCCTTCCCACTGAGCTGCATCCCCAGGACACTTACGTGTATATATATATTTTATTTTGAGACAGGGTCTCCCTAAGTTGTATAGGCTGGGCCAGAACTTGCAATCCTCCTGCCTTGGCCTCCCGGGTTGCTGGGATTACTATGTCCATCGAAAGTCTTGTCCATGAGGCAGACAGAAGTTCCAGGGGACAAATGCAGCTCACCCAGACCCTGCAGGCCGGAGCTGGAAACCTGCCCCGGGACTGCAGAGCTGACCACCCAGCAGCCATGGGGAAGTGTGCAGCAGGCACTGATGCCCGTGGGGAAAAGATCCCTCGGGCAGAGGGTAATTCCAACTGGGGTTCACAGCCAGGCCATGTACTGACTCAGGCCACAGCTCCCACATGTCTGACAGTGCTGGGTTCTCCAGGGTGGCCCTGCTGGGTACGGGGTGCTGGGTGCTTCCCTTCCAACAGCGAGTGCTGGCATTGCTCGCTGGCTTCTCTTCAGTGAGGCGCCGTGTGAGGTCCCTCTCCACTGCTTCCAAGGAGAGTCTCTTCCCCATGGTGCATGACTTCGATGCTTTGGTGCTAATTGCTCCAGGACTCCTCAGGAGAGGGACAAATTCTCCTGGGTGAATCCCTACCACCGAATAAAAGCCATGGCCTTCCCGTTCAGGAAGAGTCTTAGTGAGCAACTGTGCATGGCTAAAGTCCTAAGAGGCTTCTCAATAAACACAAGAACCGAGATTAGGAGAAAATCAACTCACCGGTATTTCTAATTAGGGCCAAACCAGGCTGGGCGAAGCCGGCCCGAGAGGCAGAGCCAGCAGCCAGGGTGCGGACTCCGCTGGCATCTCGGCTGCAGAGGAAAGCTGCAATTGCTGCTTGTGACCCTGGAGTGCGGCTCTTCGCGGGCCGTGGCCTGGCGGGGGGCCAGATGGGCTGGCTGAAGCCCCTAGGCTCCTGCTCCATGCTTGACTCCAATGTAAGCTGCTCGCCACCTGCAGAAAAGAAGACTTGCCCTCAGAAGGAAATCCTCCCTGTCTTCAGCCTGAAATATGGTTTCCCTGGGGTTTCGTGACACATTCGGTCTCCTGCAATCATTTCCTGAGTGAAGATGACTCAGGCTGACGCTGGCCTTTGCGCACACCGCACTGCATTACTCTGCGGAGGAGGTGAAAATCGTGAAACTGGGCTGCTCTTTCTCTTCCCGGTTTTGAAGTCCTAACGTCTGCACGGACCACTGAACCCTGTGACGCGGGTGGGTTCCACTGACCCCTGTGACGCGGGTGGCTTCCGCCCCTCTTTCATGTTTTCTGTCCTAGGCTTTTACAAAAGATTCTAGACGGAGCTCTGCCGCCTCCTGTGAAGACTTCTTCTGCCCCTTCACACAGCCGGCTGCTCTCTTTCCTCCTGACCCGGCTCTGCTCTGAGCAGATGTTGGCGGTGAGCTATGATGACCTCAGCTCTTACTCACGGGAGGCCGCAGCTAATTCAGAGCCTTGGCAGAGATGAGGCGTTTAATTTGTTCCTTCCCCTGGGTTTCTCCGTGCTTGTCAACAGTGGGTTCCCTCTGCCATGGTGTTGGCCCGTTCCCAGGTTCCGTTCGGCCTTCGGATCTCCTCTAATCTCCTAACTCGGTGTCACCCAGACGTGTTCACCCTCACTCCCGTTCCACCACATCCTTCTGGGCGGGGCTTCCACTCCATCCTCCCCGATGAGCCTCATTCTGTGGGCCTCCGAGACCAGCTCGAGAGCGAATCTCAAGATGTGGCTTTCGGACCTTCCTCCAAGCAGTCTCCCCGGCCCCACCCGTCACGCACGGCTGTGGCCATGCCATCCTTTCTGCAGCCCCTGGGTCACTCACACGGTTCAGTCGTGATCGCTTGCCACGTGTTCTAGCTTTAAAGAAAAGCCCTACACATCCTTCTGTTGTCTGCTGAAGGGACCGGAGACCAGGGGAAGGCAGCAAGGCAACTGAAGAGTCCATGTGTGAGCAGGCAGAGCCCCCAGGGACTCTGTCCCCCTCTCCTGGCTTACAGGCCCAGGGCTTTGTCCTGCCTTCCACCTCTTGACATGCTCCCGCCACCCCTGGCATCTGACCACATCACCATCACAGGGAAAAACCATCAAGAAACGAACAGCAGCTGTCTTAAGATCACGAACCGGACCCTGACTTTGCAGGTTTTCCTGAAGTACGATTTTCCTCCCGTTGCCGAATCTGCGCTGGCCTTTTGCTCTATTGGCTTCACTCATAGACGTGAGCACCTGCCTGTGCTCAGCGGCCTGATTCTCTTGGCTAGTACAGCTTCTGATCCTGCAAGCTGCCTGCCTCAGTTTCTCATGCTCCTGCAGGGGGAAAGGCCCGAACGGGCTTCGCTTAGTGCCACAAAGCTCGCAGTTGAGGACACACTACTGCTGGGGAGAGGGAAGATCATCAGCAAAGAGAAAAAGAGAAAACCTGGAAGCGGCCTATTCCGCCACCCACAGATGAACGGATGAAGGACGTGTGGTACTTACACACAGTGGAGTACTACTCTGCCATAAAGAAGGGTAAATTTGAGTCATTTGTAGGAAAATGGATGCACCCTGAGACCATAATGTTAAGAGAAATCAATCAAACACACAAGCTGAAATATGGCATGGTTGCTCTGATATGAGAAATCTAAATTATAAATAAAGTGCCAAGTAAAAGATAAACATTAGTAAGAAGGCAGAGAGAAGTTTCTCAAAAGGGGAGGGGATCAAGATGGAGGGGGAGGGAGGGGGAAGGGGATAAAAAAGGAATGAAGAAGTTGTATGTATATATGCCAGCTCCAGCCAAGGAAAGGAAACACTATGTATTGCAGATATGCACAGAAAGCAAGCAAGCAAGCAAGCAAGAAAGAGAGGAAGAGAGGAAGAGAGGAAGAGGGGTAAAAAAAGAAGAGAAGAAGAGAGGAAGGAAGGAAAGAGAGGAAGAGAGGAAGAAAAGGAAAGAGAGAGGGGCATGGTGCATTCAGCACAATTGCAGCATTACACACGCAGGCAGACCCTGGTGCCCTCTAGGACAATTCCTAAGGTACTCAGTGACCTGCTGTGGATGCAGCTGCTTAGTCCTTTGGTCTCAGCACCTATCACAGCGCCTGGCTGTCGCAGTCTTCTCTTTATTAGTGGTCTCAGATGCCTGTGCTCAGCCAGGGTCTGAGAACAGTAAGTACAAGATGACAGTTTATACGGTAAATCATGCCTGTTCGGAGCACCACGACACAATGTTGTGTTCCCGCCCACTGCCAGGTGTGAATTGGCCTGTGTCCAGCCTGTGTCCAGCACAGCCGAGCTCCTCGGCACCTCCGGTTGTCGGTTAGCAGCCCTCAGAGGGTCATGTGCAGAGCGCCAAAGTGCAGCTAAGAAACAAGAGCCGAAAGCTGAGGAGCACGCAGGATGAAGCATGTGTCAGAGTCCTCTGCAGTCCAGGCCCAAGGGAACTCCAGGCCAGGCTTAAAGCTATTTGGAAAAAGTTACCGAAGTGACTATAAGTAGAGGAAAGGAAAAATTCAACCCTTTCACTGAAAGAAACATTGGAGGATCGCACAATGTGCACAAAAATACTAGAACACGGGGAAAACATTTAGGGTAAATGAAAAATGCTGAGGAGAGGAGAGGATACTGTCCTCGTGGCGACTTGAGGAAGTGTCCTCCTGCGTGTGATTGAGGCGAGAGGATGTCCCAGGCCCCCGTGCTGTTGGGTGGGAGAGAATGATCGTATTTCTTTTTACTTATTTTTGGGTGCACCTAGTTTTTCTAATGAAGTCATAGAGAAGAGCAGGAAGATGCTTTCTGAAGCACTGCCCCCCAGAGACAGGGAGAGCAGCTTGCTGTCAGGGTAGGGCTCCCGAGGCTCTGAGAAGCCCACAGGACTCTGCCCTCAGTGGGATCTGGGGAGGAACAAGATACAGACTTCGGGGCTAGCGAGACCGAGAAGGAACAGACCAGGCGGAGGATGTCTGGAGGGACTGACGCCTAGCAGGCACACAGCAGCCACCACACTGCTGATTCACCCTTGCGTGGCCAGCTGTGCTCCCCACTGGCCTGCAGGGCAAGGTGCTGAGAGAGGTTTGGACCAGCGCCACCCCCCAGCTGGACCCATGGAGAGGTGGACGGGGCTTTTATTCTGCTGCTCAGCTGAAAACCAGCTCGATGAGTGTCCCACCCCACCAAGAAACCCAAACTAGTCTACAATTGTACTTGAAGCAGATATTTCTCACGTCTTTGCTATTAGAAACCACATTTATTACTTTACAAACACTTTGAATTCAAATGCACATGAAATAGATTTCAAAGGTGGCAGGAACAGCTGAAACTAAATGCTTACTAAATTACTTGCAGAAATCATCAAAGATGTCTTCCATTTGATCTTGGTCTTACATGAAAATGTTTTTCATAAAATGTTCTTGTTACCATAAGAGAAAATATAAAGCTCTCTATTTATAGGGTTTTATGTTTCCTACCAGAATGTTAAGGACCCGCGTTTTCAGTCCCCTTTTCTATGCATGTGGAAAGGAGCCGAGAGGCCAAATAGCATGACCGTACCAACTGTGGGGAAGGAAAAGGGGTTCTCACGACACCCTGGCCCCCGGGAAGGCCTCCGTCCATGCCCCCAGCTGCCCCTTTAACTGCTGAGGACATCTGGGTGTAGAACCAAGCCAGGAACCGTCTTCCTTTTCCATGGCTGAGATAACAAAGTGCCACAGAGAGGTGGTTTAAACAACAGAAACTCATTTCCAGGAGACCAGGAGTCCGGGATTGAAGCGCTGGCTGGGCTAGGCCCCCACGGGGTCCAGGGTAGGTCCCTCTGCCTTTTCTGGGTTCCTGGGGCCCCTGTGGACCCCTGGTTTAGGCTGTGTCTCTCCAGCTGCACAGTGGTGCTGCCAAGGCTGTGGCCTTGTGGCCTCTTTCCTCTTAGTGATGCCTGTCAGAGGCTGCCTCTAAGCCCGCTGAACCTCCTCTTCACAGTTCCTCCGATAAAGATCCTGTTTCCCATCAGGTCACATTCTGAGGTTTTGGTTCAACAAGAACTTAGGGTCAGGACCACACTCTCCAACCCAGGGAGCTAACCACACTGAAGAGGGAGCCAAAATGTGTGACTCCAGGCAGTCATGGTTAGGATAGCCTAAACTGAACTGCCAATTTAATGTGCATTTACAGAGTAACATTTTGGAAAGCAAACCTATAAGCGCCTACTATAGTTTATGTTTATTTATTTATTCT
>NW_004624751.1:2415958-2541200 GCF_000247695.1 Heterocephalus glaber | reverse complement strand
TATTACAAAGCCAAATAGCAAATAAGTCAATTCAGGAGTCACAGTGAATGCTCCGCTGTAGGTACTGAGGGAGGCATGGCTAGTACTAACCTGCTTTGGGGCAGGGGTCAGTGCTGAGTTTTACTTAGAAGTGCATTTAAGCTCATGGTGCTAAACTCTGTAAGTACCGACCACGGAAGAGCATGGGCACATATTAGAGGAACACGCTATTATGCAGGATCACACTCAACACTGACATTTTAAGGTGACTGAGGTGGACTGATTCTTGCTTCCTTCTCCTTCACTGGGCAGCTCACCATGTGCTTCATGTGAGATTGGTTTCTTTCACACGTTACCCCTTGAGGTTTGGCAGGTGGATGTTCCTGTTCCAGTTTTATACACTTGATAAATGAGGAAAGGGAGATGCAGAGGGCCTATGTGTTATAGTTTATGTCTAGATGCCCCCCAGGCTTCATGAGCTCATAGGTGGGACTTTGGGAGGTGATCAGATCATGAGGCATGATGCTCATTAGTGGATTAGTCCACTGTTGGGTTTATAACTGAATGTGATGTTGGGTGGTGGAGCCTGATTGGAGGAGGTGGTTGCTGGGGGCATGGCCTGCAAGGGTCTGTCTCCCTCCTCTTCCCTTGATCCCTCTGCTTTTCAATGCCATGCCATGAGCTGCTCCTCCTGTGCTGTGCCCTCTGCCAGCCAACTATGGAAAATGGACTGACACCTCTAAAACTGTGAGCCAGAAAAACCTGTCCTCCTGTAAGTTGAGGATGTCAGATATTGTGTTTCAGCAAGAAGAAAATGAGTGACCAAGACACTGGCCATATGTCCTGGCTAAGGACACAGATAGATTAGGTTTGTGCACATGCATGTAAGCAGATGAGGATTCTAGTGAGGCACTTCAGGCACAATCTTCCATGCAAGTGAGATGTTCCATTCACTTCCCATGAACTTGTGTCACTGGGTTTCTGACCTTCATATAAGGCTGTCTTCTAAAATTATAACTAGAATGAAACCTTGAAGTGGTAATGCATGTTTCCTCTTTTGTATGGATTTGGGTCTTTTTCTTTTTTATTTCAGGTTTGAGACTTTTATTTTTAGGTCACAGCTCTATGGAAGAAAGTATACACATGCTTATGCTGGGGGCAAAAGAGGGGAGCACTTGTTTTAACACATCCATGATGCCTGACCATTCTCCATGTCTTCTTCTCACCTGTTTACTAATTTAACTTGAGCCCCCAAAACTACTGAATTCTGAACAGGACACCGCTTTATCTTGACACGTGTGACCTGAGAAATATGAGGAAGCAATAAAGCTTAACCAGTCAGTACCAGGTCAAATCTCAAGTGGGCACCGCCTGCTTCCTTACTGAAGTGCCACAGATGGAAACTGAAGTGCCAAGATGTGCCCGGGAATCACAGCTCTGTTCTTCTGTATTTGAAAATAGGGCAGTAGTTCCCATACAATACCACCTTTCCCACTGCAATGATGACACTTGGTGGGGGGACAGCTTCTGACATATCCTATTTATGCTAGGTGATATCCTGCTATTCTCAATTTCCTCAGGACAGCTATCATTAGCAACACTTAATGACCAGCTCCAGGCAAAACCTAACGTTCTCTCACCTCAAAAAGTCGTAACCTGTAGAAGCGACTGGTGAGACAGGAGTTGCTCAGGTGCAAGATGCATGCACTGCCCTGATGGCAGCAGAGGCGCCTCCCCACTTCAGTGAGGAGAGTTCTGAAGAGTGAGTGAGATCCCCCTCACTGGGCCCTCTCTGTCCCTGCACAAGCTGTCAGGTGTCCTGCATCTGGGGTTTCATTCTCTTCATTTAAAAACAAGACATTCCATTAATTGGGCGGATTTCTGAAGTTTCATGCCACTAAATGATTAATAATAGCAAATTGCTATGTGCAAAGTAGCTTTCCTAAGAAGGTTGAACAACTTTCTGAAAAGGAGTCTGAAAATATCAAATATGCAATTTCAGTTAGAAAAATGCCTCTCCTTGGAAGGTTAGCAAGTGATCTATGTTGCTTACTTTGGAAAATAGAAGCCAGTAGGAAAGTTCTATATTTTAAAATAAAATTCAGATTTTAAAAGAATGAAAAATAAATCAAGAACAAATATTGTAGGAAAACTATCAAAAATAGACTATGATCTGCTCACCCCTTAAATTTCCCACTAGAGAGGATGCATGTAAGAGGTGGTGGGAGTGTTTGTGAAAGGGGAGCAATGGCATGGGCCATTTCAATACCTGAGTGCATGAAAGGGCAGCCAGGAGAGGCAGAGAGCAAAGCAGAGGGGGCGAGACCTGCACTCAGGCAGGGTTCACCCACCTCCAGGTCAGCGATCCTGGTCCCTGCACCAGGGTGCTGACTCAGTACCACACCCTGGGAAGAAAGCCAGGTACAGCCCCCCCCCCCCCCGCCCTGATGGCCTCCCCCTGGCCACGTTGCTTTACAGTTAGGGCTTGCTAGAGGAACAAACTTTATATCTATGTATCTCTATCTATCTATCTATCTATCTATCTACATATGATTATAAAGGATTTAACAAGTAGGCTTACAATGGGCTCCTGTGGAATCAGGGGCAGAGGATGCAAAAGACCATCACCTGCTTGCTGAAGAGCCGAGGATGCAGAGAGGGATAGAGGGCCTGGAGCTCACTGCAGTCTGCATGAGTAATGTTGGAAACGCAAAGGGTTTGTGCTGGGAGCCTGAAGGAGCTGGAGACCAACGTCCCAAGACTCGGAGATCAGAGCTGCTCTGAAGAAGCAAAGGGGCAGACAGCCTTCTTCTTGCTCTTTTTGTCCTATACAAGCTACAAGCCGATTGACTGGAGCCACCTACATCCAGGGTGGGTCTTCCTCCTCCATTTGCTGGCCTGAACGTCAATCATTCGTAATCTGTTAAAGCCAACATCACAATTAACGATCATGTTTTTGAAGCCAGACGGGGTAAGGGAGTTCTCTGCAGAGAGTATCTCTCACTTGGATTCCAGTCCTCCATGACTGACTAGCCCGCATTACTGGCTTGCACGTGTTTCTGTACCTAGGAGCCAATTCTCAGATAGCTCGTGGGTCCCTGGTTTCCAGAGAGATCTGGTTCAGGCTCTCTGTAACTGCCCCCCACACAGATGGAGCTGGTGTAGACCTGATACAGAAGGCTGGAAGGCTGGGAACATCTGACACCCGTCTGCACCACTTGCCAGGTGTTCAGCTTTGGGGCTGTTCCTTTTCTTTTCCTCATCTCACTCGCCCAGGTGCAGGGTGGAGACAGCAACAGCAGGATCTTCAGTGTGTTATTGGGCTGCCTGTGTGCACCAGCAAGGAAGAGCCCAGACACCTGCCCAGGGAAGGCCTCTTGCTGAGCCCCCTCCAGGGCCCTTGACACCCTACACTGGGATGATACAGCTGTGTAGCAAAGGGGCCCCTTGACATGTCCTTTCGGCATGGCCATAGGTGATCCATAGGGTGGACAAGCCTGTGGTGTAACAAGAGTGTTTCTAAAAGAAAGTTTTGTTACTTATGTGTGTTAATTCTATTATGTATTTTATATACAGCTCAAGATGATTCATCTTCACTCTGTAGCCTAGGAAGCCAACAATGTCCAGCCTGTGGGCTACAGATTGGACAGCCTGATAGAGGTGGAAGGTGGAGGACTCATCTTGGTGACAAACATTGTCAACAGTTTGACTATTATCCTTCAGTCCTGGAAACCCCACCCTGGTACCTTCAAATAAAGGGCATCTCAAGAAATCAGCTCAAACTGACCTCTATTGGCTAACCTGCTTTCTCCACTTCCCCTCCAAACAACTTTACGGGGCACTTTGTGCTAAAATCCCCCAGAGTCCTTATTCAAACCCACTTCTCCACTGCTCATGTTATGGTAGTGTTGATTTTACCTCCTTGTTATCCCCCACCAAGGGCAACACCATTGAGGCACACCTGTGTCATCTTCAGGCTGACCCTTGGTTAGTGGCAGAGAAAATTATAAGGCCAGGCTCCCCAAAAGGTAAGCTTTTATGCGAGGACTGTTCTGCTGAGGGCAGGATCTTTCTTGGGCCACTTTGCTAAGAGCAAGGTGGGTCCTGAAGTTACAATCTCTCTTTTCCAAGAAGGACAGTACCAGTACTTGCTGGAGACATGTGTGAATCATCTTTATATATCACCAGATGCCAGCAACCTTGCCTTAGCATTTGCAGAACCTGAAAGGAGTAATCAAGCTCTGATGATGATTTACAAAAATATTTTAGAAAGTAGTTTATAGAATGCTCACTATCATATTCTGTAATGGTTGAAAGCAAGAAGATCCTACAACAATTATATGGATCTTTGCATTTTCTAAATGCAATGGTCCCTTGAAATCAGAAGGCCATGTTACAAATTGTATCTAGATGTTCCCACAAAGCTTCAGAGGTGGGGCTTTTTGGATGTGGCTGGATCTAGGGTCCTTAATAAGGGTGAATATGGATTAAGGGTATATGATTACTTAATTAGTCTACTGACTTGGTTTAGCATAGTTCTGAGTGTGGATAATGAGAAGGCCCTCCTTGCATGTGGGTGGCACCAACCAATGGGGTTACAGCCTGGATGGAATAAAAGGAGAAAGGAAGGCTGCTGCTTGCTGCCTCCTGCCTGCTCTGCCAGGGACTGTTTCTCCTCAGCCATGGCCCTCTGCTGGGCCTCCCTACATTGAAACAAGCCAACTATGGACTGAAACCTCTGCAAACTGTGAGCTGAAGTAAACCTCTCCTCCTTTAACTTGTTGATGTGGGGAACTTTGTCCCAGCAGTGAGAAAGTAACTAAGACAGTCCAGGAAGACTATTGATTATCAAGACTAGTGATTACTAAGACTTACGTGCAAGAGGATTTTTTGGCAACAACAACACTCAGCAACAACATGCTGAATAATCTGGGTGAATCTGACTCATGCAAACTTTGGTATGAGAATTGGGATGCTGCTGTAACAAACACCTAAAATTGTAGAATTGGTTTTAGAACTGGGTGATGAGTAGAGTCAGGAAAATGTGCACTAGATAAAGACTACAGAGCCTTGAACAGAATGTATACAGCCACGAGGACATGAAAATTTATCCTGGTGAGGTCTCAGAGGAGACCAACAATGAGAAACAGATGATTGGAAAGTGAGGAAAAGATGGTCCTTGGTACAAAGTGGCAAAGAACTTGACTGAGTTCTGTTCTGGTTTTTTGTTTTTGTTTTTGTTTTGCGGGGGGCATGAATGATGGCATTGGATAATTAGCTGAAAATATTTCTAAGCAAAGTATTGAAGAATCGTATAGTGAAATATGAGAAGAGATATACTTTAAAGGAATTATTAAGCAAAAAAGAAACCAGAGCTTGAAGAATTAAAGAATTTTCAGCTTATCCACATTGTAAAAAATAAACATGCCTGTCCTGGAGAGGGCGCTGGGGTGTGGTTGCACAGTCCTGTGTAGAGACACTGAGTAGTGAGTCATGGTTTAATTTGTCTTCTCAGCGGGGCTGATAGAGCTAGGATTATAGAAATGGGAATCCTGCCAGTTTGAAAGAGCAAGAACAAAGACAGGACAAACAAAGGAAGTCTTCCAGACTCCTAGGATTCTGTAGGATGGGACAATAGAGCAATTTCAGTCCAAACCTGTTTTCTCCCTCAAGAAAAGGGAAGAATGATTTGAAGATGATTCAGAGGTCCTTAGGGCTCCTCTGCCCCTGCAAGACCATGGACCTGGGTGGCCCCTCCTGGATTTCGAAGGGCCGGGCCATGTCTTCAGTCTCTGTGAGACCAGATGCCCCTTCCTGTGTCCGGGGGACAGGCCCATTCTGCAGGACCCAGACTTCTGGCCAATGCACAGGACCACGGTAGTGACTCTGTCACCCAGGCACCACTGGGACAAGCTGTCAGTCCAAAGAGAAGTCGTCTCAAGCTTAACATCTGAGGAATTGGTCTTACTAAGTTGAACTTGCTTACAAACTTGCTTTTTCTCCCTTCTTATTCCTTTTCCCTTTTGGTTTGGAAATGTCTAATGGGAAACATAGACACATAGCCATGAAGATCTGTACCTCCTATCTACATAGATCTTTGTACTTTAGGCTTTAGAAATGATGCTGGAATAAGATTTGTAGGCTGTTGGGATGAAATTAATGTATTTCGCATATTTAAAGGACATATACTTCCCTAGACAGGAGCAGAATGTTAGAGTGTAAATACTTGTGTCTTCCTGCACCCATATATTGAAGGTCTAGTCCCCAGCATGGCTGTATTGGAGTGAGGGTCTTTAAGGAAGCAATTAAGGCGAGTGAGATCGGAAAGTTGGCACCCTGATCCAGTAGGCTAATGTCTTCATAGGCAGCACCCCCAGTAAGCTCATGCTGTCTTTCTTTGCTCATTCATGCACCAAGGAGGGGCATGGTGAGAGGGAGGCCATGTGTGAGCTAGGAAAGGAGCCAGCACTGGAAACAGATCAGGCTAGCATGGCAATCTTGGAATTCTCGGATCCAGAACTGTGGGAAAATGCATTCCTCCTCTTTGGTTCTTATTTTTTCCCCATTACCTATGCGCCCTTCACCCCCTCCACCCTTCCCTATTTACATAGACTTTGTTTCCATCATTTTTCCTTTCCCGACTTTCCTTTTCCCTTCCCCTCCCCAACCCCTACACCTTTGGAGCTTTAATTCCTATTTCAAATTATCAATTATCCATTTTAATCATTTTAATCTTTATTTACACTTTCAGTTTCTCACACTAGAGAAACTATTTGGTATTTACACATGTGTGTCCTATTTATTTCACTTATGAGTATGGCCTCAATATGCGTCCATTTAGCTATAAATGTCTCTAGTTTCTCTTTCTTTATGGCTGAGTAGTACTCGATTTTATAAAAAACCCCACATCTTTTTTATCCAGTTTCCAGTTGGTGGGCACCTGGGCTGTTTCCAAGCTTTAGCTATTACAAACTGTGCCGCCATAAACATGGGTGCACATATATCACTGTGGTATGATTCTTTTAATTCTTTTGGGAAGATCCCCAGCAAGGGAATAGCTGGGTCAAATGGGACTTCCAGTCCTAGTCCTTTGAGGCATCTCCATACTGATTTCCACAGTGGTTGCACCAGTCTACACTCCCACCAGCAGTGGAGCACGGTTCCTCTTTCCCCACAGCCCCTCCAGCATTTGTTATTGATTGATTTCTTGATAGCAGCCATTCTTTCTGGGTTGAGGTGGAATCTCTGTTGTTTTCATCTGCATCTCTCGAATGACCAGAGATGAACATTTTTTCATATGTTTGTTTGCTGCTTTTATTTCTGTGTCTGAGAAATGTCTGTTCATTTCAGATGCCCATTTTTGAATTGGGTCTTTGAATTTGGGGTGTCTGATTTTTTTCAGTTCTTTATATATTCTAGAGAGCAGTCCTTTGTCTGAGGTGCAGCTGCTCATTCCTCCTCTTTGACCCCCGTCCTGTAATATGTTGTGCTGGGCATGCAAGATAACAGCTACAGGTGGGGTCACTTCAGGTCTCCAAGAATCCTCCTGATTTCTAGATTCTGCACAGCTCCAGGCAGGCAGTACCTGGAGTCTGCACGGGGGCCGAGTGTAGATGTGGAGTAGCTGAGTTTCTCAGCCATCTACACCGCTGAGAACACTGCTTGGAGAAGATGCAATGACCCTGGGGCTGGCACTCAGGTTCCCAGCACTAGGGATTGAAAGGGAGCGATGTAGAAAGTAGACTCCTGGTGGAGGAAGCAGGTCGCTTCTTTTCCTAGGAATAAAACGCCATTGCAGCACGTGGTGTCTGTGTTGCTGGCCTCACCCAACATACAGTGGGAGCTGTGCTTCCTGTGACTGCAGGAGCTGCTGGCAACTCCAGAGGCAAAGCCTTGCCCTGGGGGCTGCCTGTGGATCACTGGTGCAGTAGATTCCTGCGAGTCACATGCAAGGCTGTGTCCTTCCCACCTGCAGGTCGGTGAGCAGACTCCGCACCAGCACATCTTTCTCCAGACCCCGCTGTGCTTTTCCTGACAGCTGGGTGGTGTGCATTTTCAGATTAAGCAGGAAAAAGCACTTTCCTTCTGATTACCCTCAAATAGCAGAAGAATAAATAGTATATATAACCACTTATCACAACTACTGGGTTATTTTCCATGAGTGTGGTGACAGGTCTGTTTCATGATCATCTGAAATGACAAAAACTATCTTCAAAACATCACTTGGTAGAGTTCAGGGCTCTGTTGACATTCCCTTTAATGACATCTGCCTCACTTTTCAATCACATCTATTTACTTTTGTAATTAAACAACACAATTGAAGAAAATAAGTATAACCTTTAATTGCATGGGATGAAATATGACAACTCCAATTACTGCATGTCAAGGTTCTGTTTGTTTTTGTTTTCCTCCCTTTCATCATTTCTTAGAAAGGGAACCCATTTCCAATTACAGCTCACATTCTTCTCATCTGCCTTTTAATTTTATTTGCTGCAGGAATCTCTTTAATGCCTCCACTTTCTTATAATTGCCTTTTGTTCCCAGGGCCTCAAAAGTAAATGTCAAAGTTCTGTCCATTTCGCTGTTGAATATTGATGGAAAGCAGTGCCCAGTGACACCCGCATTGATTAGTTTGTCAACTATTACCTAAAAGTCTTGATAAACTGTTGTCATGAGTCATATTCAGCCACCAAACATTGACACATGAGACATCTGGGGAGGAAATTTGTGTACATTATTTTTCACATCCCAAAGGCTGTGCCCTGCTGTTGGCGGATCCTTCACTGCTTTGAGCTCACAGGACTTCCGGTCTCGCTGGCTGCAGGTTGGGTGGGAGTCACTTGCCACACTGGGCCATCTCCCTCCAGGCTTCAGACTGTCCTCTGAACTCCCGGTTCAATGCCATCCAACTATCTGGGACACTGGGGGATCTGAAGACAGCAATCCTCAGACATTGCTTTGGTCATTCTGGGCTTTGGCCAAGTTGGGTTAAAAAACAGAAACCTGGAGCAGTGACGCCCATGCTGCAGAAGCCAGCCAGTGAGCGTCGTCTTTGTAGATGATTTCACGTTTAAGGTCTGCTCATGTTTAGCTACGTGCTAAGGAAATCTGAGCTTAAGTTATTTGAGAAACAGAACAAGACCAAGCTTGTGGATGTGCTTGAGAAAATGTGAGTGTACAGGAGCGGCTGATTTCAAAGAAACCTCGCTCCGTATTCATAGATATTGCAGGGACTGAAAACCAAGCACAGGCCGAGCCCACTGTGCCCCATGACAGAGCAGCACAGCGGAATGAGACACAGCGGGGTCTCGAGGGCGTGGGTTCTGAGAACCCAATATGGTAGAGATGGGGCAGACCCCTCGGCTGCGGTGGGACCCAGTGGGCATTTTGGGTAATGCAAAAAAACTATAGGAAGAGAATGAAAAGCAAAGCAACAGTTCAAGGAAGAGCTGAAAGTTTTTCCGGGATTGCCGTCATGTCCTTGTCTCTGGTTCTCCGTGAATTTTGTGAGGCACTCAGGTGGAGCTCTGCTCCAGCCCCATCCTCCTGGGGATAGGGAAACAGATCAGGACACAGGGCCTCCAGTCCCACCGGAAGGATCTTGTGTTTCCCAAGCTCAGGAGAGAAGCAGTAATGCTACTTATTGTGCCCTTTGTCTATTATGGGCATTATAACCTGAGACATCACAAGCTAAGCAATGAAAGCAATTATAAACCAGAACTAAATTATCAGGAATGAGTTGAAGGCAATTCCTTATAAAATTCTTAAACAAGAGAATAGATGAAATCTAACTGGTTATTATCAATAAAGTATATTACATTATTGCGATTCATATTGTCTTGACATTTACATATTGTTTATTTAAATTTCACACCTAGAAATCCCACTGTTTCCAGTTCCATTGAGGCATAACCTTCAAGAACTTTTGGAAGCAGCATATGTGAAGCCCTTTAGATGTACAGCGTGATTTTCACAGTAGCTTTTAATGACTCAGCCGTTCAAGACAGAGCTTTGTCATCCATGTGACTCCAGTCAGTAAGCATTTCATGAAAACATCCGGAAAGTGGAGCTCACAGCGGTGTGGCACAGTGGTGAGCACATACCTGAGGAGGAAACAGAAAGCCTGTTGCACAGGATTCCCACAATATGCCCTCTTCTTGTTGATGGGAATGACTTGAATGTTTGTCCTGTTAATCTTTCAATGCAATGTTCCCTTTACCCGCTCTATCTACTTTGCTCAAACTCCAAAGGAAAAAAAAAAAAAAATGGATAGGAAAATTATGCTACCAGGTTTCCAGGCTGAACTTTTAGTCCCATACAGATGAACCATGCAGGTTCTAAAGTGCGCTTTGAGTTGGATGCATAAAAATTATGAATGGGAAGCTTGCTACAACTGTGAGAGGGGGACATAACTCAATGTGTCTCAGCCCAATGTTTGCTTTGAGGCTGAGCAGCACCAAGCACAACAGTGTTTTGTGGCCGGGCCTGGGAAGCTTCTAATGGGAAAGAAAGAGGGCAAGCTTTCAGCTTTCAGCTCAAGGTACTTGCGAGATGCTGCACAAAAATACTTTTGACTCAGAAACAATATTTTGGTAGTAATGATTTCCAAGCTCACAGTAAGAGTTTGAATGCTTATACCAACAGAAAGAAGAAAAAAGACAAGAAAGGATGGAAAGGCTTGTTCCTTGGTGTCCCTAAGCATGGTACTGCTTCAGGTATGGAGGTGACACCCAAGGACATGCAGCACAAAGTCTTGGGATCTCTGTGTTTGTGTAGGGGAAGAGCCTGTCACCCCAACAGCTAATGGCATTTCATCTCCCTTGGTTCTGCCCCAGGTTGGGACATAGTGAGAACTGAACGTGCACACTCCCTGGAGCTGTGGAATTATGGGAGGAGAAAGCAGTGAGTTAAAGCAAAGCATCATAGCATGAGCATGAGGTGCAGAGCCCGGAAGAGGGGCACAGCTGCTGGCCACGCGGAGCATTCACTCCTCACTGGAGAAGCCTTGATTGGCAGGTCTGCCGACACTGCCACTCCTTCTGAAGGTCATAAACGACAAGAAAATATTCTCGAAAGCAATTATCTGTTTGCTTCCTGATGTGACATAAAAGTGTCCTGACTGAAACAGCAAGCCATCAAAAATCATTTCTAATTATTTTAAGTAATATTTAGATCAATTCATTGTAATCTTATTAGCTTTCATGTTTATGGCCGAATTAGATTACTTTCATGTTTGTTTAAGCTCTTTTGCTTTTTAAAATGTCTCTTTCAAAGACAAATTGAGCCTGGTTAAAATAATCAATGGTGTCTGTGGGTTCAACATATGCAGACACCACAGGCTGCCTGGAAGAGCATCCCTGACTCAGTACCTGGGCTCAGCCAGGAGCCCTCTGTCCACACCCGGGGTATCCAAACCCAGGCCCCTCGGTGTGCAGAGAAGCCCGAAAATCCAGGTTGACTCGACTGGTTTGTGGTTTAAGGGACTTTGACGCTGGGAGGAAGCTGAGCACCTTTAAGCTTCACCTTCAATGTCCTCACTTCTCTCTAGATACAGGGGAGCTGACAGGGAGTTTTTAAGAAAGATGACAACTGGGGGCAGGATAGACGCTGTGACCATAGGACATCTTGCCATAATGTGCTATTGCATCCAGTTGTCTTTCTGTTATCTTACTTTTTACAACTATTTGAAAAATTAAGAGAATTTCCAAGTTAGAGCTTCATGAAAACTGATCTTCTACTACTTCATTGGGCAGCTTTCTGTTGCAGGGACACAATACATGGAATGTGCAACTTAAAGGAGAACATGGTTTGTTTGCTCACGGTTTCACAGGCTTCATTCAGTCTATGGTTAGCTGACCAGAAGACAGAAATGTCATGGCTGGAGGGCAGGGCAGAGCAACACTGAGCACTTCCCAGTCTCCAGGAAGCAGCGTGGGGGAAGAGCTCTGGAGAGGAAAGAAAGGGGGAGGCTCAGATGTGGCCCCCAAGGTCACCCCCTTGACCCTCCCAGACATACCCAGAGGTGCTCCACTCATCCACAGGCAGCTCTGAAGACAACTGAGTTACAGTCAAGATTAACTATCACACCTATAAAGGCATTATATGTTCATGCAAAGGTGAGAATGATTTTAGTATCTCGAGCCCCTTTTCATGAATGCTCTGTGGATGTCTGTGTTATACAACAGTCACACAACACTGAACAGAACCAAGTGGCTGACACACTATTGCCAAAGGCAGATGATGAGCCCTGCATTTTGCAGATGGAGGGAGGTGAGAGGAAGGGAACCAAGCACGTCATCCTGGCAGAGCACTCAGGTCTCCTATGGCTCCCCGAGTGTGCAGGTGTGGGCTTCGCCTCTGCGGTCCTCTGTGGTGTCTTTGAGAATCTGAGTAGAGCCCCACTCTGCCCGGCCCTGCTGTCCCAGGAGGATGAGCACTCTCCATGAGCACACCCATGGCATGGAGAGTCCCCCACTGTTATGTGCTGGTGAGCAGACCTCCCTCAGTATTGAGATAATCCTTCCCGCAGTTCAGGAACGTGAGCTCCTGACCTTGAAAAGCTGATTTTTTTCCAGAAATGACCCTTGACTTAGGGGAGCTGAAGGGAGGGGACAGCCTGAACCACTGACGATGTGGCTTTGGGCCTTTCCTAGTCTGGGGACACCTGAGAAGCAAACCACAGCTCCAAAACCCACCTGCCAGTCACCTGGGCGTGGCTTTCTTCTGATCCTTAAATATGTCTATTCCACAAGAAAGGAAAAGCTTTGGCCTAAGGCAGTGGCTTGTGTGGTGATGAAGGCCCATGGGTCCTGCAACCTGCACTTGACAAGCTGGTGACAGGAGAGCCCGGGTTCCATCCCAGTTCAAAGCGGGGCAGAGTCATGTCCCGGCTAGAAGAGGATTGGTTAAGGCATCTCTTATGCAGTGAGGGCAACTGTTCCATCCAAGCCTGCAACTGATGAGACAGAGCCACGCACGCTGCGTGGTGCTCTGTGGCTTGGTTAAGTTGACACAAAAATCAGTCCGCAAGATCATCTCAGATGGAGCCATCCACTTAGGACTCAGCCCCTCGGGAGGAGAAAGCGCCACTCTGTACCCTGCACTGGGCCCCGCCTGCAGCTCAGTCCCCTGAGGGACAACCAGAACACATGCCCATGCTCCATTCCAGGCTCTTTCGGTATCTGATGCTTTTATATTTACCTCTCAGAAAGTGGGAGCTGAAGTTTGAAAATCAAATTGCAATTTAGATATTGTACATTGATAAGCTGCTAACTAATGTTTTAAAAAACAGTAGGTAAGATGTTGAGAACTGTTTACTTCCACTGTTACGTAAAGAAGAATAACAATGAGAAAAACAGAATGCTCAGTTAAATGTGAATTTTAGAACAGCCACATATTTTAGTATGAGTGTGCCCTGTGCAATATTTGAAACACATTTATACTAAAACTGTTCTGCTTATTTGATATTCCAATTTACTGGGATATTCTATTTTTTGTTGTTGTTTTTTGCTAAATTTGAAAACATTATTTTTAGACTGCCATTTTAAATTATTGCTCTAAAAATTATTTTTATTTCAGGTGGATATGAAAGGATTGAATTTTCAAGAGACTATTCACAAAATTGGGACTTGTCCGTTAATAACAACAGTTCAAAGAAAATTGATTCAAACATGTCAACTGAGCAGAGGGAATTGAAGAGATAAGTGGACATAAATAATTCTAGAAGGAAAATTAAAGTTAATATTTAAGATGATCTGAGACATACTTAAATTGCCTCTCACATAAGTATTAAAAAACAAGACATATATCACAAAATCTCTGATATTTATTGTTTGAATAAACTTGGAAGATCTTATAGTGGGTTAGGCATGTACCTATTTATCAATAGATGAATCAGAGGCTGTAGTCCCCAGTATCACACACACACACAAATGTAACACTCCACATGTGAAAGGGACACATGGCTCAGAAAGATTGGGACAGCTAAATAAAAATGGAACCCTCGGGGCCGGGGATTTAGCTCAGTGGTTTCGCCGCCTGCTACGCAAGTGCAAAGACCGGAGTTCGATCCCCGGTACCAAAAAAAAAAAAAAAATGGAACCCTCAAGATAATGCATATTTAAGATTAGCACATGCCCGTCATCTCAGCATTCTGGAAGGCTGAGGCAGGAAGGTCACAAATGAGCCCAGCTTAGGTATTTAGTGATTGCATAAGACCTTGTCTCATAAAAAGAAAAATTAAAATACACCATCTTTTGCAAACTTCCACCTTTGTATTGAAATTACATTAGTAGTTCAGTATCTGTAATATTGTTTATATAGTTTTTCATTCAAGCTTGTATCCTTGTATTTATTTTAATGAAGTAATATGCTTATTTTATTTTCCCTCGATGCCAGTAATGCATAAATGCAAGATTTTGCTCTATCAATATTCTGCGTAGATGCTCTCTGCATCCAGATTTTTGGCCCATGACCATTGATTCATTTCAGAAGCTTTTATTCACCATCTCCCTTGGTGACATTCATCGTTCCCCACCCTGGGTGACCTTTGACACAAATTTGGAAGAAAAATCTCTAGAATAAGTCCCCAAGGAATCATTCTTCCTTAATGCATCTAATTACTACCTAGGAAATGTGAGCGATATTATGCAGAAATTCTAATGAAAGCCAACCTATGCAATGCTTCAGCCCAGTGGTCTCCTAATTATATTAGGTTCAAATACAAATATTTTCCAGGAAGAAATTTGGAAATTATGACATTCTGTAGAAAACCAAATCAGTTAAACCCAGAGGGTACTATCCTCACTTAATATGGTAAAGTGATCTTTGCTGTTTTATCCAGACCCTGTAATTTTCGGAGTATGTGTCTATTTCCTTCTGATGAAACCCATAGCTCTACATGAAATATTTTTCTTTGTAGTATGGAAATAGATAAGTCAACATATTAAAATTCCTCCAATTGCTTTGACTCCAATGAAGATAAGCAATGAGGTGCTCAAATGTACGGCCTTCATCCTACTCTCGAAATACCACACAGACGCGTTTTTAGTAATGCTGTGCATGCTGCAGTCGGGTGTCTGTGCTCCAAACTCATGCTGAAATATAAACCATACCCAGGTGACGGAATTAGAAGAGGGGCCTTTAAAGTGACTAAATCTGAGGGTAGAGCCTGCAGAATGGTGTTACTGCCCCTACAAAAGAGGCCCTGGGAGCCCCGCCTCCCACTGTGTGAGCACACACCTGGACATGTCCTCTATGTACCAGGAGGCACCGCCACTGATTCTACCCAGGCCTGGATCTCGAACTTCCAACCTCTAGAGCTCTGGAGGGTTTATGAGGCACCTGGTTTGTGGCTTTTCTATAGCAGCCAGAGCAGACTAAGAGACTAGATGCGAATTACAGTGAATTGCACGGGCTGATTTGTAAGGATAAATAGAATAATTAATAAAAGAGTGGTTTTCTTGACAGTTTTCTTCGTCATAATGGATTTTTTTCCCAATTTCAAGATTTAAATAATGTGGTAAATAGAGATGCATATTCACCAAACCATCTTGTTTTTAATGAAAATCTGGATGGCCAATCTAATGCTAGGACTCTTTAGTGTTTTTCTGTAGTATTTTTCTTATCTCCAGTCACACAAAGTGCAAAGGCTTACATGTGTACACACACGCTGTCCCTTTCCAATGCCAAAAGTGCTTCATGCAGCCCCTTGTTCTCCTGCTGCTGTCAAAGAAGAAGAGAAAGAGACACTGTTCCAGGTGGAAGCCTTTCATCTAGCTACAGCATTCTGCCTCTTGAGTGTCACAGCCTTTAGGGGCTGAGAAACCCTGAGTCCTGTCTCCCTCTTGTCACCATATCTGCTCCACACCCTGCCACCCAGCTCAAGGCTTGCTGTGCTGCAATTTTCCTCCAGGGCGCAGAGCCTGCTGATGTTGAGGGAGGCCTAAGAGAAAACTGGAGCCATCTTTCAAATTATTCATTCATTTCTTTCATGTTGCTGTTACTCTTTAGGCTTTCTTTGTCGCAGGTTTCATTTAAAAGCTGTAGGATGCATCCATGGAGGAATCCTGATGAGATTATGACCCCTGAGCTTCTAAGCTCTGAGAGCTGAGTGCCCACAAGCACCAAGAGTGATAGAGAAGCCAGCGGTTTATCATCTTCTCCAGGTGCTGGGAGCTGTGCAGATAGGGCTGGGGCTGTGCTTGGTGCTGGAGAAGCCACGTGCTTGCAGCTTTACCTTGGGGTCTGGAATGGACCTCGCCCAGAAAGGAAGTGAGGAAGAGGGAAGGAGGTCCAATGAAGTGACCTGGGGGGAGGCCCTGTCGGAGAACAGCCATTACAAAAATCAGCAGGAGGAGTATGCCTGTCAGCACTGGAGGACTTGGCGGGGGACCGTGCTGCTACGACACTCGTAGCCAGGGAAAACGCCAGGGAGCCTGGTGGCAGGACCCATCTTGGAAGATCCAAGGGGAACCCATGGTGGTGCTGTCCCATGCCATGGTGAGTCACAGCACGACTCACAGGTTAATAGCCTGACACTGGGTACCTCAAGCAGCGTGGGATATGTGAGGCAGGAGTGATGCAAGAGGATGCAAGCAAGACCTGCAGAGTGAAGAGGCCAGGGGCTCAGAGCAGGGCCTTACCAGCAGAGGTGGAGAGCACATTAGGAGCAAGGCCCAAGGCAAGGATGCTGTCTCTTCGACAGCATGTGGAAGACAGCACAGGGATTCGGGTCTGGTCTGGTGGTTAGCGTGTTGGGAATTTGCCATCTTCTATGGCTTGTGTTTAGATGACCCCCTGCAAAGCCTCATGCAGTCATAAACGGGGCTCTTTCAAAGGTGGCTGGATCTAGAGTGTGTGATTGATTCATGGTGCAGTGCTAGGCTTAAGGGTGCTGGGATTAGGGTGGGTGGTTAGTAAATCAGTCCACTGACTGGTTTGACACCCACCTAGGCCAAGTAGCCTAGACAGAGTATAAAAGGGGCAAAAAGAAGCTGCTAAGGTCCCTTGGACTTGCTGCCTTCTGCTTTCTTGCTTCTGCCTGCCATGGACTGTTTCTCCTCTGCAATGCCCATCTGCCATGCCACTATTCCTTGGAGTCAGCTGCCTATGGACTGAAACCTCTACAAACCGTAAGCCAAATAAAGCATCCTCCTTTATCTTTGGGTGTTGGGTATTTTGTCTCAGCAATGAGAGTAAAGTAAGTGAGACAGAATTTGGTACCAGAGAAGTGGTGCTGCAACTCTACCTGACCGTATGGTTTAGGAGCTTTTGCAGCTGGCTTGTGGAGAGGGGAAGAGTCAGGAAAGGTTCAGAGATGCTGGCTGAAAAAGTAGAACTGGAACACTTGAGGCTTTAGTTGATGGCAGATTCTGGTCAGAGCTCAGAAGACCAGAATGCTGATAGAAATGCTCCTGGTAAAGACTGGGCTCAGGAGGTTTCTGCTGGAAGAAGGACTACCTTTACTGTTGCACTCCAGATGATGTGTGTTATACCTTGGCAGGAAGTTTGTCTGCATTTTGTTCATGTCCAGAGACTTTTCCCAAGACTGAGATTAAGGGCAGTGGACCAATTAATCTTACAGAAGAAATTTCAAGGCAGTCTAATGTTGAGGCGGTGGCATGGCTACTGTTGGGGGCTCCTAGCCAGATTTATGTTGAGAATCAAGAGCAAAGAGCCCAGAAGAATGATTTAAAATATTTTGAATTTGGTCAGAAAGAAAGCTCCAGTACAGTTGGAACAGAGAGAAATTGGTTGCTGCAAAGACTAGCAAGAAAAAGCCAAGTATTTCAGAAGAAGACAACAGAAAAGATGGCCTGAGCACAACACCAGAACCAGCAGGACTCTAGCCTTTGCAGTCTCAGAGTTGCAAAGGTGAAAGTCTTCGCTTTGAGAAGAGAGCCCCAGAGCACCTTGCTCCAGAATGGTGGTGGCCTAGGGAAGTTGGGCCTTGGCATTTGGTTCATAGGCACTGGACTGGACCCCTACAGCTAAGAGAGAAGGAAGCCCTGCTACTGCTCCAGCTGACGGCTGACTCTGATATCATCCACATGGAGGATGTCCATACAGAATGCAAGAGTTGTGAGGTCAAGAAGGCTTTCACCCAGATTTCAGGAGAAGGTCTAGGAGTCAGACAGTGTGTCCCATGTGTGAAGCTGTGAGTGTGAAGCCAAACCCAGAAATTTGGAGAAGCCAGCAGTGTGGATCATCTGAGGAAAACTGTACAGAGTGAGCAAAGCTATCCCAAGAGAGAGGCCAAGAGAGCTCCAACCACCCATGTGTCCTAGGGATGGAGCCACCCAAGTCCTTTGCAGCTCACAACTTACCACAGATTGCCTGGGGTACTGGATGTGGAGCTACAGGACTTAATGTCTGCCCTGCTGGATATTGGACTTGCTTCCTTCCCATTCCTTTCTATCCCCTTCTTTACACCTTTTGGAATGCAAACGTCTCTCTTGTGCCATTGAAGGTTGGAAGTGTTTAACTTTCTTTTCATTTGTACAGGCTTTTAAGGCTAGGAGTTTGCTTTAAATCTCAGAGGAGCTGTTGGAGTTGGACTTTGCAGCAGTGCTGAGACTGTTAGGACTTTGGCAGCTCTTGGAGACGGACTCAATGCCTTCTGCATAAAGGGATGCTCATGAGTTTCTGGGAGCCGGGGCGGAATGTCACGGCTGTGTCTAGAGGTCCTCCAAAGCCTCATGCAGTCATAGGTGGGTGGGGCTTCTTCAGAGGGGCGGGATCTAGAGTGTGTGACTGACTCATGGTGCAGTGCTAGGATCAAGGTGCTGGGATTACGGGTCGTGATTACTGGACTACTCCACTGATCGATTTGGCACCCACTCTAAGCCAGGTTGCCTAGGTACAGTATAAAAGGGGCGGGCAGAAGTTGTTATGATTGCTGAGACTTGGTGCTGCTGCTTGTCTTCTGTAACACCCCTCTGCTGCCCTGCCTTGGAGCCAGTCAACCATGGACTGAAACCCCTACAAGCTGGGAGCCAAGATAAACCTTTCCTCATTTAACTTTGGGTGTCGGGTATTCTGTCTCAGGAATGAAAAAAGAACCGAATACACCACCCTCTCTCCTCCTGTTCTCCATGGCCCTTTCAGCTACTTTGCTTTCATTTCCCATGGCTGACCTCTAGGACTTTGCTCCTTGGATTCTCAGGTCAGAAGCTGCAGGACACTTGCTCCCTCCACCCACTGCTCAGCAGTCACCCCTGTCTGGGCTGTGATGCTGCCATGGTCCAGGGGATGCCCACCGCCTGTACACTGTGGCCAGAGCTCTTTGTTCTATTTTCCAGCAAGCTCCAGAGGACTCTCAGGGATCACTAGATGATTTCTGTGTGACAATGCCGAGAAAGAGAGAGGGAGAGAGGGAGAAAGAGGAAAATGGAAACAACTTTTATAAATGAAACAGGAAGAAGTGTTGAGGGAAGTGAAGAGAATGGAAAAAAATTAAGAAATATTATGTACAGGTACAAATTCCCCATGATGAATATGATCATTAAGTATGGCAAACATACACAAACATAAATGAATTAAAAAATCAAGTAAAAGGAAAAAATATGCAATTCCGAGGATGTCTCAGAACTGTGACTGTGCAAGGGAACTCTGTGTTTGACACAGTTCCTCCTGAGATGCCTTCTGACAGTTAGCGGGTCCAGCAGTACAGATTTCCCTTGGATATTTTAGAGCATTATGGTTTAACATTTTCCATCTGGTGCCAAAAGCGCTGTTAGAAAAATGAAAATACAGTTCTGCTGGATCAATCAGCTAATTGTTTGCTCTGCATTATGCTAATTCCTTTGGCCAGCACTTTCATTGAACCTGTGTCTCCACAGTATCAAAGTCACCATTATGGTCAAGGAAGCCAGTTAAAAATAATCAGTCAGGTTAGTAGGCTGGTTAAGATGCTAAACAGACAGCCAGAGCCCACTGTGGACATGATGGCAATACTGTTTTTGTTCTCTTTCTTCTTTAAAGCAAAGGCAAAAGTAACAGTTCCCGGTGGAAACACCTCTTGGGGGTACCCACCTATCCCCCTTGCTACAAGGGTGAGCATTGGAAGCCAGGGACAGCACCCTGTCCCCCAGATGCACTGGGAAGGCCCATAGGACCTTGTATGAGTGTGTCCCAAAGCAGGGACATCAGGACTGTGGCGAGGCTGGGTTTCGCTTTGGCCTCACTCTGGCCCCTCATCTGACTTGGAGTCAGGTCCTGATTCAGAGGGGTTAAAGAAAGTTGGCTACGAAAGTGACTTCATTGTTGTTGTTGAGTTTTTAGGTTTTTGTGTGTTCGCTTTTTTGGAATTCTATTCTAAGGAAACCTCATATGTGCTGATGTGGCCCCTAAGCTGTGTTGGGACCCAAGATCACCCATCTGTGTCTCTCTTACCAGAATTAAGCCATTCCAGGCCTTAGCTCTGACATCCAGCTTGCAATTTGAGTGGGCCAGATTCTGCCTCCTGTAGCATGTGTCTTTGTCAGGGAGCCTGTAGTGCGCAAACAGCCTGAAGGTGTGAGGTCAGCGTGCTGCCGGAGGCTGATGGGCACACAAGCTGTGGCCAGGGTGCCGAGACCAGAGCTTCTGCGTGGAGCTCACCTCGCTCAGCTGGAGGATGAAGGACGGGCAGCCATGGAGAACAGTGCTGCCCTCTTGCTGGGCTCTCTCTATGTAAATTCTTCCTGAGGCCTCCATTTCTGCAGTGTTTTTGTGAGTACATTGTGCTGTTTCTTTACTGTGCTTTTCTCTGACAGTCTCATGAATTCTCAAGTAGATAAAGTATGTTTTCATCTAAAATAATCACAGACAAATCACCATTTTGTACAAAAAAGCTCACCTTTGCTGAAAGGCCATAAGCAGTCCCTAGCCTCCCATTCCACACCTGACAATACTCATCCAGGAGAAGCATTTTAGCGCCGTGCTAAGGCGTCTGTCTACACCCCCATGTGGGCAGGACTTGTGTGTCCTGTGGTGAAAAGTCAGGTGGAGGCTGTGACTCAGTTGCCCATTTCCAATTCAACTGCTCACTCTTTGTGATCAGGAAACTCTTCAGAACGACAAAGTGAAATGTCAGCTGGCTACCAGTATGCATTTTAATAAGTTTCAGAATGGATTAAATATGAAAAGTATTAATTCAAATATTGTACCCTACTTTGCTATTGATCCAGTCCCAGATACTCTGTCTTCTAAGCTACAGGGAAAAATGTGCTGTGTATCACGCTTTATATGTGCAATTTGATTTGACAGGCTGTATAGTGCTATCAGAAGTATGGTGAGCTGTGTGATAGTCTGTCTTACTCCTTCAAAATAAGTGCATACAGATGACTCTCCTCTCTCAAAGCCAGCTCTGTGTTTGCAAACTTTGGTATAAGCTGCAGGTTTTTCCCCATCAAGCCTGCCTCAGTTTAGGTCTACATCTGCAGCCATGCACTGTAAATGGTTCTGCAGAGCGCTTGGGCCCTTCCATTGGAGCACGGTCATTTCCCCTTCCTGGACGGGAGGCAGAGAGGAGCCAGTACACATTTGCAGAGCTGGAAGGTGGCGGGGGTGCACTGTGCCTATTGGAAAAGGCATTCTGGGGATGTCGGGGGGCCTGCACACACACGGACAGCACTCTAGACTGGAGGAGCCTCCCTTACAAAAGGGCCACTTTCCGTCCTCCCTTCTGCAAGGGAGTCTGATAGGAGGAGGCGCCTGACCCAACGGCACCATTTAGGGAAATCCTGCATCCCGGCATCACCTCCCTGGAACTCTCTCCTTCAGCTCCATAACTGTTTGCCTAATTCCGTAGGCTTTCTCTACACTTTTCCCAGAGACTATTAATGTTTTATTTACCATTTCTGTCCCCACCCTAATCAGTGCTTTTTATTATTTCTGCTTAGTGTAACAACACATCCTGACATAAGCAATGAAATCGAGTTTAAGAAAAAAAAGCAAGTCCTGTATTATAGCGTCGCCTGGGGAGCCCGATGGCTTCTGCTGTGTTAATTTACACTAAAATCCATGACCCGGGAGCCTGATTGATTGCCAAGGGCAGAAATCCAGCCCCTGGCCTAGTTTATTTTGTGAACTGTAGCCTCGGATATCGCTGCAAGCCACAATGATATTGATTTGATATACACTAGATGGCTCTTTATGCTCTTTGGGAAATTTATTGTGCGGAGTCAGAGCCCGGCAGCCGGGCAGAAGCTGCTCTTTAAATTGAAGAGGCTATCACGGCACGACCCCAGGGCCACTCGGGTTACTGCGTGGCCTGGTCGGGCTGGGTCTGCTCAGGCCCCGGGGACCCTGCTCATCAGTTTTGAATGTCAAATCCCTTCAGAGAGCCTGAGTTATTGCTAATAGGGACTTGCCGGGCCTATGACATTTGGATGCCCTATAAGTTAAACATCATAACACTTTCTTCGTGTCATAGTCCTTTAAATTATGGCTGAGCACAGCACCTTTGCTCTGGCCGCTTAGCATCCAACCACGGCTGCAGAGATGAAGAGAGCTGCCTCCAAGGTGGGTGATCAGCCCTGCTATTATCAGCCAGAGAGCTCCAGCTGCCCCGGCTCCCCATCTATAAATTAGTGGGCTTGTCATGCGAAGTTCAATTGCGAAAACATCTTTGCCATCTTGTTTCTGCACTATAGAAACCCAGGGACCTTTGGCAGCCCGCACAGTAAAAGTGAGGGGGAGGAAGCGCGGGCTTGAAAGCTTTGGCCGTTTTTCTTGGGAGGAGCTGAGCTGCAGCTGGATAAAATATTGACAGAGAGAGAAACGTCACTGGGCACTCATGGGCATCTTATGCATGAAATAGAAAAGAAATTATTTTTGTTAGAACAATTTGCAATCATTCTCCCTCTTAGGGACGGCCTTGGTGCCTCTAATCTCTGATTTCTGCAGAGAGATATCATTCTGCAACCGACCATTGGCACGCTGCTGACAGATGAGTTGCTCACTCTTGGTTGGCTTATTGTGACTGATTCCCATGTCGGAGCTGCTGGAACACCCACGGGTATCATTGGCTCTGGCCTGGAAGAGAGGCCCTGACACTGGTGAGGCACACTCCGAGAACAGAGTGTTAGAAAAGCAAGGAGGACTCACAGCTGGAAATGCCCTCCTGCTGGGGACAGTAGATAGTCAAGATGTTCCCCTAATAAATAGCTAACTCTATTTTCTCAGAAACCCAGTGTGCCCCTCTACATCGAAAGGGATGCACAGCGTGGCTTGACAACAGATCTTGAGCCACTGGTGAGTAATTCAGTGAACTGTTGCAAGTGTAACACCACTTTGGCTGGCTTCCATAAGCCTGGGCTCTGCGATTTTAAAGGTCCTGAAAAATGGCCTCCTCAGGTCACTGTTAATATCACACTGCCCAACACCAAAAGTCCCACGACTCAGGTCCTTCTGGACATCTCCAGTAGGTACAAAGGCATTAAGCATGTAGGTAAGACAGCTCGCCATGCAGACCCTGAAAACCAGGAAGTAATACATGGAAGTGGGAGACAGATTAGTGAGGACCTGATTTCTGGACGTTACTTTCAAGAAGAGGCTTGGGAAGGTCCAGGCGGGAGCACATTGCTGGGGCTGGGTGTGTGTCTAAGGCTCTGGGCTTGGCATTGCGAGTGCCATCAGGGATCCTGTTGTGCTTGCCTCTGTGTGCTTTCTGTGTGCTTTCTGTTTCCTCCTCATCCAGTGGACTACAAAATGGACCATCTATAATGAACTTCAAAGGGTAGATGTGAAATAGGATAGAACATGGAAAAGTCTAACCTAGCTGAGACTGGCTACTGAAATCCAGGCAGCCCAGAACTGGCTTGCTGGGGCTGCCACAGCCATGTGTTGTAGACTGAATGTCTCAGCTCTTTGCTGCCTCACCTTTGCTGAGGCAGATTCCTAGAGCAAGTCACTGCTTCCCCGAGGCCTCTGTCCCTGGGCCCGAGACACCAAACCGAGTGGTCTGTGTCCTAACCATGCTCACGAGGGCCCGGCCTGCCCTCGTGACTGTGACTCCAGTTTACTTAATTATTTCTTTAAATGTCCTTTCTTCCCAGAAGGACAGGTTCCAGGGTTTGGAAGGACAGGATTTCAATATACGAATTTCCAGGTGACACAATTTGGCTCCTAATAAGTCTTTATGATGAAGAAGTATAAGCCTTCCCTGAAATCTTGTCTCGTGTGGAGTCTTAGTTTATGATGATTTATCTTTCTGATACCCCTGTTTATATTTTTAATATGAATCAACTAACCATGTTTTGTAGACAAAATTGGGAAAAAGAGAATGTACAAGGGCAAAAAGAGAGAATGAAGAAAGAGCATCTGTAATTCCACCACTCAGAGGAAAACGCTGTGCTACAACTTTCATGTGCTTCCTTGTCTTGGCATTTATGCTCATGTGAGCACATTTTGGCCAAAAATGGGATTATATCACTTAGCAACCCACTTTCCTCTCCCGTAACAGGGCATTGACTGTATCAAGTACCCTTGCAAGAAAAGCTTATTACAATTTTTGATAATGTGTATTTTATTGTGTAGAGAAACAATAACATTTACCAATCCCATAATTTGAAATGTGTAGGATGTTTTCATATTTTGCTTTCAATAAAGATTCAGCCAGACACATGTGTTGTTCATATGTCCTTGTGAGCATGTTCCGTTGTTTCTCTAGGTTATTTATCTGGTTTTGACTCCATAAAGAAAAAGAAGGCACCTGTCCTGCAGAATGATGTGCAGCCAGCACCAGTACACTCTCCAGTACCCGTGGTTTCTCAATAAGGATTTTAAAAAACAGTGCTGGTGGGAAAGTAAACTAGTACAACTACTATGGAACTCAGTATGGAGAGTCCCCAAAAACTAACAGCAGGAATTCCATTCAACCCAGCTGCTCTCCTTTTAAGCATCTTCCCCAAAGAGGTGAAGACACCATTTGAGGGGGCCACACACACACACACACACACATTTCCAGCAGAACAACTCATAGTACCTAAATCCTGGAAGCAGCCTATATGTCCACCAGCAGATGAACGGATAAAGAAAATATTTATACACCACAGAGCGCTATTCTGCTATAAAAAAAGACAAACTTGAGTCATTTAAAGGAAAATGGAGGCTGCTGGAAACCATAATGTTGAGTCAACTAAATATGACACAGGAGCTCAAAAATTGCATGGTTTCTCTCATGTGAGAAATCAAAAGTATAAATAAAGAGCAAAATAAATGGCAGATACTAGGAAACAAGAAGACAAGTCTTTAGCAAAAGGGAATGGACCAAGAGATGGGGGAGCGAGAGAGAGCAGGAAAGGGGGTGAGAAAGTTATCAAGTCCTGTGATGTCCATGCTCCACCTCCCCATGAAGGATGTGGCAATGATGTACCAGAAACAGGTACTAATAAACAATGAAGATGGAGAAAAATTAAAACTGAAATCCTCTCTGATTCAAGGAAAAAGAAAAAAGAAAGAAGCGAGTGTGGCAAACTTACACTCTAGCTGTGGAAGAGCTGAATAAATGTAGCCGCGATCCACAAAGCACTGTGGGCATGAAATGTACAAAAACAATGGGATTTAGGAAACCCTCGTTGTGGAGAAAGGCGCTGCGGTTGTCTGCACTAGAGTGATCAGGGCCAGTATGCCCAGGGGAAGGTGCCTTTGGAGCCATGAAGGCTGCTGCTTTTGGAGAGCATAGCCTGTCTGGGCCGCAGCTTAACTCTCACACAGCCCTGCGCGTCCCGGTGCCGAGGACGCTCCCATCAGGTGCATTTTACTCCGTTCTTGCCCAGTAGCGCTAAGGGTTTTGAGATCTCTTTTGCTTCATATTTTTAAAGTAGCAATACCTTACTAAAATAGAATTAAAAAAGAATTTGGGCTGGCAGCCAGTCGAGAGCATCTGAGATGTGACTTGCTCCCTACAGTCCAATGGCCTGGGTCCCCGAAGGGGACAACGCACTTTTAGGCCATGTCCCTCAGTCACAGAGCCGACCAAACGCGTCTTCCATCTCCGTGGTGTGGGTGGTGTGGTGATTCCACGCAGCCCTGGAATCTCGGTTTCCTCTTGTGTGACGTTCATGCTGCGCACATCCGGAGTTAATGAGCGGGCACATCACAGGTCGGGCCTCTTGCACAACAAACAGGTCATTCCTGTTGTCTCCAATTCCTCAAGAAATGAGAACAAAAAATACAATTTCTATACCTTGATGATTCCAGTTGTAATAACAGTGTACATACGTGAGCATGTGTGTTTATATGACCATGCGTGTACACACACGTGAATCGCTCCCAAACACTCAGCTAGAGACAGACACGTGTACCAAGGATGCGTAATTACTCTCCCTGTACTGCAGTGACCTCACTGATTTAGGAATCCATCACAGTGTTCTCCAGTCAATACTAGCAGGGAAGGAAGAACTGATGGTAAGAAATGCACATCCTGCAGAGATCCAGGCTTGGTCCAGAGCACTGCCCAGAGCTGAGTCCTTCAGTAAGAACAAAACTCGGCACCCTGTGACAGCTCGGGCCCCCACCGAGGTCCTGTGCTCATGACAGCGCTCAGAGCCAAAGAGAGCTCTTCAGGCAGGAAAGTCCCTTGATTTCAGAAGACGGAGAGCTGGCTGACTAAGGCCAGAGAGCTAACTGTGGTAGATCAGGGCCAGTATTGACATTCTGCCTTCTTGTTCAGCCATACAAATGTTAATATACACATCTCAGTAACAAGCTGCATCATGCACAGAGAGAAGGTGCTGATGACCACGGCTCTGTCTTTTTCTGTGTTCTCGCTGTTGGTAAACACTGTTGAGTTCAGCATCTGCACTTCTACACTCACAGGTGTGGTCCAGACGGGCCGATGTTCAGCCAGAGCAGCCAGGGTTGGGAAAGAAAGGCCCGAAAGATGACTCCAGGAAACGAGGTAAGAAGTCCAAAAAAAGGGCTTCCCTCCTGAGGAGTGCACTGGAGGTGAGGCTCAGAGCCTGGGTCTATGTCAGAGCTCTGCTCAGGACAGGTGATGGGAGAGAACCTGGCCAGAGCGGGGGCTGAGCAGGGGCTGAGCAGGGCTGGGTCTCCAGGTCGGAGCTGCCCCCACAGGGACACTGCTTACGTCAAGGGGCTGCTCTGCCCGCCCACAGCAGGATGGAGGGGCAGCCACTCTGCCAGGACAGACACAGCCTCATCTCCACTTGTACCAAGGTTCAAGGGTTCGGCGACAGAGTCCTGCTCTGTCTGGATGGTGACAGGAGCAGAGGGCTCCAGGCAAGACGTTCCTCTCTTGGTGTTTGCTTCATAGAAACTCCAGAAGGGACAGACATTACAGTGAGGGGCCTGCTACAGAGTCAGGATGGGGAGAGACACATAGTCCTGCTGGACAGGACGCTGGGGTCCTCAAAGTTGCTGCTCACTGTGAACAGGGTCCCCTGATGCGAAGGAACAGCACGGGCCCTGCCACAGGGAAGGCCTCCAAAGCCACACCCCTGGAGGAGGCGCCCCTAGGAGGCAGGGTCAGAGAGCCTGGCCCAGACTGGCCTGGACATTCATTCCTGAAGCGGCAATCCTCCAACCCACCCGATGGCCTGGCAGGTGCACGTGCTACCTCTGACTCCATGAGCAGCGTCCATGGGTCTGGGGGGCCAATGCCTGCATGTCGGAAGTGGTTCTGAAACAGGCTGCAGGATCACGCCTGGGGAATACCTGCACACAGCCCCTCTCCTGGGGAAACACCACCTGAATTCTCGCCAGGAAGCAAGGTCTCTGTGGGGTCACTGCAGAAGCTGGGGTGCCTTCTCCTCCACGTGTCACCTCACGCGGCAGCCTTCTCTCTCCTCCCCTGTCCAGCACTGAGCCGTCTGAGAGGCAGCTGTGCACTCCACAAGGAGGAAAAGAGAACCAAGAAACGGTGGCACAAAAAGTCCCGGGGAACTCATACCCCACGCACACCCGCCCTAAACACCTGTCTGTCCGCGAGCAGTGGGTGGTACTTTCCTATGGTGGCTCTCCTGGCTGAGAGTGAGGAGGCTTTGGACCAGCAAGAGTCCCCTCGCCCACACCCTGCCTCTCCATCCAGGCCCAAACGCCAGGCACTCATTTTCCCTTCCCAATGTTTCAAGAACTTTTACTTAAAAACCAAACCCTCCTCTCAATTCAATGTAAATGGTTCTGAGGATTCTCAAGTGTAATTTGCTGTATAACGTGTACGTGTCAACTGACGGAGCCGGAAGCACCTATCTGGAGCATTTGACTGAGCTCTCCCCCCTCGGCCCCTGCCACTTTCTTCTTCCATGGTGACTTCTGCCCATCAGCACCCTTGCACCAGGCCCTCTGTCCCCGGCAGAGCAGAGAAGGGTACATCCTCAGAGAGCTCACTCTCCGTGTGCCCCTCATGTTCCTCCTGCCTGGGAAGCGTGAGCACCCTGACGGCCCAGGTGAGAAGCAAGTGGAGGAAAGGCTTCAGTACAGATGGCTCAGGGGCTCTGGCTGTGCACCGCTGCTGTCCTGGGCACTGAGGCACAGAGCAGCTCTGCCCCTTGCCTGGGTATTAGAATCGCTGAGCAGAGCCACACGATTTCTTCAGGCATGAACAAAAGGCTTCCATGCCTGCCGTCCGTCAGCCTCCGTACCTGCAGCTGTGGCTTCCACATCCTCAGAAAAGAACGGAGAAAAAATAAATCGTCTCACCATATTAAATATGAACAACTTCTATTTCTTGTCAAAATTCCCTGAAAGATATTCAGTGTAGTAACTATTTGCATAGCATTTACATTGCATGAGGTGTTATAAGCAATCTGGAGATGGCAAAGTGTACAGGAGAGTTTGTGAAGGTTAAACACAGATACTAGGACACTTCACTTCGTGACTCCAGTGTCCCCCGAAGTTGATATGCAAGGGAGCCCAGAACCAATTCCCGCAGGTACGCGGAGAGGACTTTCATTTATATTTCGGGTACAGATTCCTGTCTGCATCCTTAGTGTTAATTTCTCTGTTGTGATGAGATATGGGGAAAATAGAAAAAGAAATTCATACGGAATATTTTTTACCTTTTTCTTCAAATTACACTAACAAGCTTCATAATGCTGATTGTTAAGTTTTCTTTTAGATCTATCCCTCCCACCCCTACACCCCCCCTCCAGAAATACCAGTAAAACACATTTTTCAGGAAAAGAAATTTCTAAAATGCTAAAATTACTACGCATTAAACCATAGGAAAGTATATTAAACGAATATTTGGAGGCTGGCTGGCTTAAAACCAGAAAGCATGGAAATTAAACCTTTAGGCCTAAAATTTAACATAACTTAAAAGTTCTACGTTAGAGTTAGGCTAACGGTGTTTTCCCCAAGTTCATTTTTAGAAATTTCGTTCAGCTTTGAATTATGAAAGGAGAAAAAATACCCCCAAAAGAAATACAGAGCTCTGGCTGATGGTTAATTTTGGGGAAGATTCACCGCCAGACTGTTTAGCATTCTGTGCCTCCTTTTCGAGATGTGTGTGCTCAGAGAGAAGCCCCCGTTCCGGGCAATGCAAGTCTGTAGACATCGACTCCGAAGCTGTTATCCAAAGAAACACACTGTGGTGGTGTTTTCTTCAGAATTAAGGCACTGACTGAATCCCTTGACTTTTACTTTGCGTCTGTCAGGGTTTTGCAGTCAGTGATTCTCTCCAGCATGCAGTAGAAGGGGAAGAAGCCATTTCATATGCAGACATTTCCTTCTCGCCCAGATTAAGAGAGGCTCAAGGTGGGTGGACATGGCACAGCGTGGCAGGTCAGCTGTGGCCTGGCCTTCCGTCACCGACAGTGAGTGTTCAGCTCTGCACAGCACCCCTGCTAATGAAACCGCTTCTCCGTCTCTTGTTAAGGGGCATGGCACTCTCTTTCACACCAGCGCTACACGGCTTTGACTTGGTCAATGTCCTCCTGGACACGGGTGTGTAACAAAACTACACATGTCTTGTAGCAGTGGAAAGATAAACCAGGGGCCCCAACAGCATTCTGCTCCCTGCTGGTGAGCCAGGCCTGTATGAAGTTTTGACGATTCCGTTCCATCTCCACGGGTTCCCTCTGTTGGAGGAAATAGAATTAGATTTCCTGTGCTCACATCTAACAATCTCTTGGCTAAAATCTTTTAAAAAAAGAAAGGTCCGATACTGAGTTTCCCACACAAGGTGAGATATTGGCTGGAAACTGAATGATTTACGTGGACTTTTTGTGTACACACTGGTCACTGACCACAGACCTGGCTGGCAGGTGACCACGTTTTGGAAATAAATCATTGACACTTTTTTGCTCCTGGGAAGATAAGGGCCTGCTTTCCCTTGACCTTGACCTTGACCTTGAGCTGCCATCCCTGGATCTCAGCCCATGCCTGATGCACCCCCTTCTGAGTGAAAGTGCGAAGCTCCTGCTGCGGGTGGAGCCACGCCTCATCAGGCGTTGGGAGCAGTGTAAGTGGAAAGCGTGCCTCCTCTCCTTCACACCTGCGCTTAGCGACCCAGAGCACCGCAGTGTTAATGATTCCCCTCCTGACCTGGGGCTGACTGCCCGCTGAGGGTCCCGGCTGCCCCAGCACCTTGAAAGAGTTCACAAGTAATTAAGGGCAGCCTGAGCGGAGGGCTGAATCCAGAATTTAAAGTCTTTGGGCTGAATTCGCATCATTTCACACCATCATGAAGTTCAAAAGTCTGAAGTGGAGCCATCTAGCCAGTGACCTCCCGATCCAGCCAGCATAGGCGCTGTGCACTTGTGCCCGGGGCAGCTGGGCTCCCCGCCACACACACACACGTGCACACACACACACACACGTGAGTGCACACATGCACACACACACGCAATTCCCAGCACTCCCCCCAGAGACTCTACCTCCAACCTCCCTTTTCTTTGGGCCAGCGCTGACCTCCCTGCTGGGGACACGTGGGGAGGCCTCGGTGTGCACTGTGGAGTTGAGCATGGTGCTGACTCACATCTGGCCCTTGGAGCACCTGCCGTGCTGGAGTTTGGCACGTCCATCCCCGTCTGCTCACCTTCTTTCAGGGCCCACAGAGGTCCTGGCACATCGGCGTGCAGCCCACAGAAAGCCATGCTTGTTCACCAGCTGTGGGCTGTGTGACCACAGGCCCTCAAAGCACAGACTTGGCCTGTGACAGACACTGGTGACGACTCGCCGAGCCTTCCTGCAAACCTCTCCAAATACTTTATCTCCCTGTGATGTTTCTTTCATAGGTAACAAAATCTGTTTGTGACCATGAACTATTGAGCCTATGGCTCCATAGGAAATATAGAAAATATTAGTTTACAGTGATGGCAATTTCATCACTTTTGATGAAACTAACCAAATTTTAGATTCAGTTAAAAGAGCAAAAGGCTACGAAGGATGTATTTTAACTTATCTTAAATTTTACTCGGTTGCTTTGCAGGTGAGAACTCAGCCGAAAGGATGATGTTTAATAAGTGCTGCCACAGTAACAGAATCATCGTCACCTTCGAGAAAAAGCCGCATCCAGTGCAGTGCACGTCCCTGCTTTCTGCTCCCCAACTCTTTACAGTCAGCGACAAAACCCTTTTTCTCAATGTCACACGTTGTAAATCAAAGGAATTTTTAAGGGGTGGAAAATGTCCGTGACGGGAGGGACTACCTCACACCCACGTGCAACTGTGTCACTAGCTAAGTGCTCGGCCTTCTGGTGCTCTCGCACGTCTGTGTTACAGTTAGGGCTCCCGATTAGAAATGAGGCCATAAAGTTGCGCCAAAGAATGACTGAGCTTGTGTGCCGGAATATGGGACTTCATGGCCTACATTTTGTTGGGTTTTATTATAACATGTGCTACATTAACTCACTCACCTTTAAAAACTTTTTTTTCTCTATTTGGAGGTTGCTGAAACATTTTTAAGTTGTTTCCTCATTTTTACTGATTATAGGAAAACCTCAATCATGTCCCCAAACTCACATTCGAATGATAATAAAAAATCATATTTTACTACCAAGTTGTTGCCAGGAGGTTAAAATATCACTTTGAAAAGCACTTATTCACTTATTTTTATTTTTCAAGAATCTCAAGGCAGCCTGGCTGAACTGTGACATGTGGTTGGTTTTAACTTCAATTTGTTTTATTTGAAAGAAAAAAAATTAATTTGCGTCTTCAAGAATGCAACTTAAGTAGGTCCATAAAAATAAACATGAGGCAAGCTCTATGGGATTTTTAGGAGCCAGGGCAAAATCTTAAAGGCGAAGGAAAACCAAGAATGTTCAAGAACCCCAAAAGGTGCTGGGTTCGGGAGTCAGAGTCTGCAGGATTTGTCCTTTAATGTCACACTGACTGGCCAAGCGGTCCCACCACCAGGGACACCTCTGTGTCCTGTCACGGGCAGGGAAACTGAGTCCTCTCTGTGCCCTGCCTGACACAGCGCCGCACCTCAGTGCTTGGCTCCTGCTTCTTCCCCTCCGTGGAGGTGCAGTCCACTCCTGTGTGCCTGCAGAAAGCCAGGTATTTCCGAAGCTCCTGCTGGCTGCACACATCCTGGGAACCTGCTTGTGTGCTGTCTGTAGCTACTCAGCACTCACCCCAGAGGTCCAAACTGATTGCTCTGCCCAAGAGGGAAATGCGACAGACACCAGGCCAAGACAAGCCAGGGAACCCCACTCCCACGCCAAGGTGAAGGCCGCCTTTGATCTTGTCTCTCTGTAGCTCCTCTTCCCTGCCAACCCTCCCCTCTTCCTGGACCCAAGGGTGCATGTCTACCCTGATTTCTAGCCCCCATTCCCTTTGCACATTTAAGTCATATGTGCCACAGGTATCTTAAACATTAAATTATGCTGCTGCCTCCTTGCTTGCCAAGAAGATGATCCCATGGGAAAAGGTTACAAATCATCAGGGGCAAGTTCCATAAGAAATTCTATAAACACGCTGTGGGCTGAACAGTGAAGTTTCCATTCTCTGATGGGATACATCTTCTCTTCCGAGTGACTCATCCTTAATCATCAGAGATACTCCACTTTCAGAATTCTTCTCCAGTCCTCGACTCAGAGTGCCAGAGTTCTGTGGATTCGTGCGCTACCACAGGAGTCTGGGACCTGCAAGCGTTGCTGCCCTGACACCAGGGAACACACAGTCCTGGCGACAACAGCGAGCCTCTGACCGGAAGTCCAGACTCTGCATCCGTGCGAAGAGTCTTAGTGCCCTGATCTTGCCTGGGCATCTAGAGTAGAGCCCGGCACATGGGATGGGTCCATACACATCTGCAGATTGAATCCCGCACACACACACAGAACTGAAACTCCTGGGAGGAGGCTTCCCACGTGAGGGACATTTTCGACCCGCTGGTCACAGGACTGAGGCCTGTGAGTTCCTGCAGAGATAACAGATCCCGTCGGCCTCTGTGAGCTTTCAGGGGCCCTGAATTTTATAACTAGCTTGCTAATTGGGGCTTCCAAATTTTGGAAATGATTGTCCATGGCACTTAGACTTCACTCCTACTGAAGTTTTGCAAAAGTAAGACACTTGGATAACTCTATCAAGGAAATTAGAGTGGCTTCCTAATATCCACCAAAACCTAACTAAAGGTTTACTCATCGCACACATCCCACTGAAAATATCCATTCATTGGACAAGAAAAATGCACATCAATTCTTGTATACTCTTATTGTACATCAAAACTAACTTGTTTGAGAAACGGGAAGTAAAGAAATCTTACTCTGTGTAAGATGATATTCAATAACTACCTACTGGTGGTCAGAGTCATGGCCAGGACATCATTGCAAACTGTTTTGTGTGCAGGGCTGATGAGGAGAAGGAAAAGGGATAGTGAGGGAGAAGAGGGCTGTCACATGCTCTGTACTGGGTGCAGTGTGGATGTAGTGCTCAATGGCAATTTTCCCCACATGTTTACATCATAGATCTACATGGAAGCATAGTCCGTGAGAGGTGTATATCTGATTACCATAAATAGGAGACAAATACTGTGCATACATAAAATGCGTATGGCTACATACCTAAAAATATGGATTCTAAAGTGATGATACATGTTTGGGTTTCATTTGTTCATAGTATGCAAACTTCTATGCTCGGCTTGAACTCTGGCTGTGCTTTGGAAGAGGACTTGGATCTGGTGCTTTCTGATCTGGAAGCATCATCGCCACAACCTACTTCCAGAAAACTATCTGCACAATAATTGTGAGCTTCAGGGGTTGTATGCCTTCTAACTGAAATCCCAACTGTGTGCCTCCTCCGAGGAGGTTTAGTTCTTCCCCCAGCCATTGTCAAAGCCAAGCCACTTAGGAAACCTCCCTGCCCTTCATGGGACCTGCTGCTGGCCCTCACAAGAGGCTGCAGCTCTGTGCTCACCCACTCTTCAGTCTTTTCTGAGATGGTCCATGTTGGGCTCTCTCATAATAGCACAGAAAATAAAGGTGCATTTCACAGATCAACATAACTTGACCCTGATGCAAAGCGAAGTGTGCATTCCCTGTGGGTCATAAGTGAAGTGGAAGGCACATGGAACATTCTTAAGTGCTTGACTACATCTCAGTAATTTCTCTGGGAAGTCAAGTGGACCTGACTCCCCAGAGTTTTTCCTAGGATCACACTCCCTCCCACAGCATCATTGTCCATCATATATTATATCTCCTCCTTCCCTGTCATCATCTGTACCACCCATGTCCCCTGGAGAGGATTCCTGGTGGTCAGAGATGGTATCAAATATGCCAATGACATCATCATGGAGTGCGTCCAGACTTGGGGGCCAGGGGAGCATTTGCTGTTGGCTGGCTGATGAGACACCCACGTGAATGGTGAACGGACAGATAGATGGTGATGATGTAGGAAGGGAGAGATGGGTGGTGGGTGGTTGGACAGGTGACAAATGGACACGTGAATGGGTGAATGGATGAATAGATGGTGCACAGATGGGCGAATGGCTGGATGGATTCACGGATGGATGGGTAAAGATAACGTAGGAATGAGAGTCGTATATTCCCAAGGTATGTGAGACTAACACTGACATTTTTCTATCCATCTTTCCTAAAAAGCAGCAAAATTCACCTTATACAGCCAAAACACTCTGTCCTTTTGGAAAGCAGGATAAATTACATTCTGGGTCAAGATTCAGCCCTTGCCTATTCAAATTCCGATTTTCCAGGAGAAACAATAAGCAGTTGAGGCAACATTTGGCAAGAGCTCTAGAACTCTCTACCTTCTTTGCAGCTTTTTCTCCTCCTCACCTTTAATAGAAGCAGGTCTGCACTGCTTATTCTGCTTAAATTCCATGCTGTGTCGCATGGACCCCAACCCTAAGCAACAGGCCGGCACGTGGGCAGAGGGCTATGGGGGTCTGTCACCCATGGCCGGAGCTACAAACTGAGAGACACCAAGACAGCAGAGAAAGCCAAGGCCGAGTGAAAGAAGGAGCCTGAGCAATACTCCCAGCCTTAAACTACTTCATGGAGTTGAAATATTTGGAACTTAAAATCACATTTGAGGGAGAGTTGTTCATCACGACTATATTCAGACTACAAGTCTGATTTCTCAAAATCATTCTCACACTGGGGCCTACAAAATGGAAATTAAGGTGAACTTACACAGAGCAGAAGGCAAAACAGAGAGCACTTTGGCCGATGGCAAGTCCACATAAAACTTAAAACGTTAACGTGACTTCTCTCACCTCGGGTGAGTGTGTAAATGAAACTTTTTTCTTTTTTAAGGCTACAAATTCATTAGTATATCCTTGGGAATGACTGATTCCATTGAAAGGATTTTTAATAATTCTGGTAACTCTAATCTGAACCATTATTTCTAATTTCTTAATATGAAGTCAGAAATATTGGTGACCTAATAAGTTTTACAGCATGGCACACAACCTTTTTTATAGAGCTTACACCATTATGTAATATGCCATAAAGCAAGTTGAATGTTGTAAAACTCATTATTTTTTTTTCTCTTAGCTAAAGTGCATGATAGCCAAAAATTTAAGTGGAAAGCTATTAAAGTTCCAGAAATCCCAAACTTACACATTTTTTCAAATGTTCTATTTTGCTTTTGGGGGGGACGCTTTGTGTCACCATCTCAGACTCCGGGTGTATGGAAAGCCAGAGCCCACGTTCCAGATGGAGTAAGGTCCACTGGAATTTGGGGGCTGCACACATTTTTATCTGTCTTATTTCTTTTTGCTTTTGCTAGAAAAAAGTGAGTAGAAGCTGGATCAAAACTTTGAAAGGATTGGGTCAAAGCCTTAACAGCCCCTGTTCACCACAGGCTCCCACCCCGGCCGAGCTCCCAGCTGCCCCGGTGGCGTGGGGCACCTGCAGGAGGCTGGGCCTGGGGCTGCTGCTTCCCACTCACCGTCCCTGCTGCCAGATCTGTTTTCAGGAGGAGGGAGCAGTTCGCTTCGCTGAGGTCATGCTATCTTTGACATAATGGTTGTCTTGGCCACAAGAGATAAGATTAAGCAATAAAAAACACATAGAGCCCAGAGGGAGGTATTTGACTCCTCTGATTGTACACAGAAGCTGATCTTAGTCCATTTCTCCTCCCATTAAAATAGCAGAGAGCTTCCACCTTTTGTTAAAATACTGGTTTTTTTCTCCCTCCTTCCCTCTCCATCTTTCCTTTTAAAACCCTATTTTGTTTTTCAATTTCAGTTTTCCACTCATGTAATCCTCACAAATTAGAAATATAATTAAACTACTCTTTTGGCAGATTTCACAAAGTAAAAAAGTAGAATAGAAATAGTTTCTGTTGTGAACAGGCTGCTAGTGAAGCCACTTGGGCTGAATTATTGAAGATCAGTATCACAGGCAGAGGCTCCCATAATTCTGTTAATTAAGTTCTATGTTCATGTTAGACTGAAAAAATGATTTTTGTGACAGGCACTTCTGACTGCCTGACAAGATCCACTTCCCCAATTTTCCCTATTAATTCTCCTGTTCTGATTCTTAGCTGACCACCTGGCTCCTCCTACAAACACCATGTTCCCCAGCGCACCTCACATGAGGATGGTGTCAGGTGATGCAGTGATGCAGTTCTTCCTCATGGACCTATGAACTTCCAGGATGGGAATTCAGAGGCATCTCTGACCTTGCATGTCCTCTGGGGAGAGCCTGGCTCCCTCACACCATGAGGACTTGACCCAAATTGACTTCTCGGCCTCAGACCCCACCAGGCACAGAGGGATAATTCTCTCCACCTGACTTCGTTTATTTTTCCTATTATGTCCACCCTTCATAATCCTAAAATGTTCAGTACCCAGACAGTGAACTACCACCTCTTTTCCCTCCATCCCTTCAGAAAAATTTAGCGATCAAAAATCTCCAGCACAATGCTTGGCATAGACTAGGATTTCCAGGCATGGCAGTTAAAAAGTCCACCAAATCCTGCCAAGATCATGCTGGTTCGGTTAAAAAAAAAAATCAAAATAATGTCTTGACTGACTCAAAAGATAATCAGTCTGAAGGAGCTTGTTACACACAATTTAAATATGAAGTGTCTATTAGCATTCACTAGGAGAGTTCCAGAATGTGCTAACTTTGAATTAATAAGGGCTGTGATGACGTAGACAAAAGTGGATAAATTTGGTTTGGGGGGGGGCTTGTGCAGAGATGAGCCCCCAAGGTGAACTCCCTTGGCCCTGGTGAAGCTCGTGCCCTCATGCCTTTGCTACAGTGCAGGTGAGGCTGTGTCCACTGGAGTGGTGCTGAGATCCTCAGTGGACTCTCAGCTGGGCGGTCTTCAGAGGTCTGTCATTAGTAAAGAAAACCCTTCAATTCCAGAGGAGCCCAGGGTGGAAGGGAGAATATTGGTGCTAGGCATTGTCTACTAGGTAGACAAACTGTCTTCAGCATGGTTGTGGCATGCACATCTTTTGCTAAGCATAGACTGGGGATCTTGTCATCCAGAGGGCAAAATAGTTCAACTGAGTGATTTATTGCTCCATAACTCAACAGCTCTGCACAGCACCATAAGGCTAACACACTGGGTGGTGTGGGCTCTGTGGATGTGGAGATGAATGAAGTGGGTCACACTTCTCTTCAGGGAACTGAAAACTTGAGTGGGAGAAAGATAATAAACACAAAGCAAAGAAATAGCTCACACAAGGGGGTCATTGTTGAGCAGGTACAGGGCTGTTGCTTTCTTTGGTCAACAGCATTTCTGCTGGTCTTTGTTTCTAGGAATCTTGTGATGCAACCCTTGGTTAACTCAGTATCAGAGTGACAAAAGCCTGTGTGAGTTTCCTTTCCCTTCCTGTCTCCAACGCAGCCTCATGTGTGCATTGAACGCTCAGCTCTGACCTCAGGCATTCAGCACCTCTGCAGACCAAGTTGCCCGCCCTGCTGGCTGTGATGGCCACAGAGGGGATGGCTGGCCAGTGTTTCAGAGACTGCTGGGCTTCAGTTCCTCACACATCACAGAGCAAACTTATACCCTTCCCCACAGTGTCGAGACAGGAGTATTTATGTTTGCAGGGAATTTGGTGTGGAATTCCATCAAACACCCCTCACTACTTGGGATGGGTCCAGTGCCATGTGGCTCTCTCCTAAGTTTGGGCCCTGAAAGAAGGCTCACATTCTCCATCTTCGGGTCTCAGAAGGGTCCTCTCAGGGCCTTCTAATGAAGTCCCCTGATGTCCTTGTCTCCTGTGGAGTGAAAACAGCAGGGACAGCAGTGGTCCTGGCTGGAGTCCTGCCCTACCCTATGGGGTGCTGGGCTCCTCCCAGTGCATGCTGCACCCCAGACTGGATCCACACACCAGTCGTCAGCACAACCTCGTAGACACACCCAGTTCAGGATTTCTAAACTGAATGTGATGAGCTCTATAAGCCCCTTGGCCAGCTCCCCTCCCTCCATGCAGTCATTCTTCTCATTTCTACTCACACTGATCACATGTCTTTGGCACAATGAAACATTTGGGTCTGGCTTTTTTCCCTTGGAATGTAAGATTCATCTCATGTGATCTCACCTAGCAGATGACGTTTTTGGTTTTGTATAGTATTCCACAGATGAAAATACATCTACGTGCTCTGCTGTGGATGGACACTTGAGCGGCTTCTCGTTTCCAGCTGTCATGAATGCCATTGCTACAGTGAATTTTTGACTCTTCTCTTGGATGGCCACATACACATAAGTACTGGTTTCTGTGAGCTGTACACTTATGAATCGCCCACTCCTTTGGGACCAGGCGAAGGGATGGGTGGGTCATATATACACACACCGGGCGTCAGCAGACACATCACATTATCTTTCCAAGTGCCTAGGCCAATTTTTTACTCCCACTAGCAGTTAATAAATAAAACTGCAGCCACTGGGCATGTTCACAAACACTTGTTCCTTGAATTTCAGTTCGCTTTCTGTGATGATCGCTAAGGCTCTGTCCTTCACGCATTGATATCTTTGGAAGGAGTCCTGTGAGCCGTGGTGACTGGAGCTTCATGTCCACCTCCAGGTCGGTTTTCTGACTTTTTACTGAACCTTGGTGTGTGTGCAAGGCATTCGTCCGTGCAGTGGTGTTTCCAACACTGCCTCTCTCTGGTTGCCCCTCATCTCTCTGTGATGGTCCACGGGCCGGTGTCTCCCTTCTGCTTCGGTGTCTTAGCCATCCAATGAAGAGATCAATAAGATTTTCTGCCTTTTAACTCTCCCAATACAAGGGCTATTAGTCTTATAAATGATATTAAGCACTCTGAGATACCTTTAAGAAAATCTGAAAATTAAGCAAAGATTCCTACCCTTCCTCAGATGCCCGCTTCTCCTTCTCAGTGTTTGAAAAAGGATAGCTGGGGGCAAGGAGGCGGTGGGGGTGCTCTTGCCCCCTAAATAGAGCCGAGCCTTTTCAACATGTAGAGCCCGGCACAGTCGCTCCCTCGCGGGCTCCCAGGTCAGCGTTCTTCCTGGCTCCTTCCCATACATCTTGCGCTTTGTATTTTAAGTTATTTATTTACTGACATAAATCACAGCACGGCCATTATTTGTCTCTTGAGTGAGTTTCATCATAAACTCTTAAAAATGGCTGCATGGCAAGGGCCATTTAATGTTTGTTTGGATTTTTGCAGACTCTCAGCAGGTTCAAGAATCTGGAGGGATTTTTTTAGAACTTCTCTGAGGTTAAAAAATAAAGCAACTTTTATAGCTCTGCAAAATAGGATTCCCTGCCTACTGAGAAACAGGCTTAACCCCCCTGCAGCAGCCATAAAACACTTGATTTAGCTGCTCTTTGCATTTTGAATACCTTGACTCTTTAGGGGCATCATTTGTGTGTGGAAAATGTATTTTTGCTTTGTATTGTGTTTTGTACATTGTGTTTTATACCATTTTATGAGGTGTTCTTGTTTAGACCCTTAATTTTGTGTATTCTAATACAAATTAGTCAGTACTTCTGTATGTACATTTTTTCATGATTAAAAAAACTTGTGAAGAAAAATCAAACTTTGGGGCTGGGGATTTAGCTCAGTGGTTTTGCCGCCTGTTGCACAAGCACAAGGACCCGAGTTTGATCCCCGGTACAAAAAAAAAACCAAAGCAAGAAAAATCAAACTTTGGGTGAAGGAGTTTTGTGTAATCGAGTACAATATGGATGGCAGATACTGTTCCTGTTTCCTAGTCATAGATCTAAAAAATAGACTGATGACGATGGTATGTCAAAAACATTCAAATGCATTCCTGCTCACTCCTTGAGGCCTCTGTAGCTTGAAAGGTGCCTCTGCCTTTGTCACTAATGGAAAGTCCTAAGCTGAGTCTTGCTGGGTCCAGAAGCTTCAGGAAGCCACCGGAAGTGTCACCGGAAGTGACTTTCAAGCCATTGGAGCAAACCACTGCATTTACTGCTGGTTTTCTCTCCAAATCAGAATCAGGAGGGCCGAATGACAACCTCCATCTTCTGCTTCATATAATTTCCTAGATGTTTTTCCTATAGCAAATCTACCTACTTTTATTGGAAAAATGAAGAGTAATCAACTGGGGTTATGTATGATAATCTTGCTCTTGTATTTGGGTGTACAGGCAGTAAGTGCTCAGCACACCCCGGATTCCCCGGGCCTGCTGGCGACCACCGTGAACTGCATATTTAAAGTGCAGTCAGAACATCGTCCTGCTCAGCAGACCCCATGAACAGCCCTGCTGCTGCCGGGGACTGCCCAGAGTGGCTCAGGGACACTCAGAGGCAGGCGAGGTGACACAGGTTCCCTGAGCAGAGAGCTCGCCCAGAAGTGAGGGACCGCCGCTTGAGGAGGAATTTTCGTCTTTCCAGTTGCAAGCTCAAGTCCCGCTGTCTTTACTGCCTGACGCTGTCGCACTGGAAGGAACAGAAACCATTTCAGCCCCAGGCCTTGCCGGCCAGGCGTGGGAGGAGCACGGGGGAGGGCTGGCGGGTCCCCGGCGTCCCTGTCCTGGGAGGCTGCAGACCCAGCCCGGGGTCGCCGCGGGTCCCCGCTCAGAGTGGACGGAGCGGGTGACCCACCCACGCGGCAGCGCAGGCCTGGAAGCCGGGTCCCTGTGAAGCCCCTGTGAGTCCCACACCCCCGTCATGGTGCGGGTCCTGCTCCGGGGCCTGAGGACAGAGCCCGACTTGCGCAGCGCCCACTGCCTGGGGCAGAGCCGGGGAGCGGGACAGGCGCTCACACTGGCGGTGTGCGCGCGTGACCGTGTGTGCCCAATCGTGTGCACGCCTCACGCGCCCTTCCGTGCCACAGCAGTGGAAGGGACCCAGGCTGAGCCCAGCCCGGCCTGCAGCGCCGAGGAGGCCACAGACTGGCCAGGACGGTGCCCGGCCCGGCGGGCGGGTCCCGCGCTCCCTGCAGCCCCGCGCTGCCCGGGTGCGGCCCAGGCGGAACCGGCTCCCAGGGAGGCCCGGACGCAGGTGCAGCGGCGCGGCGAGGCCTGCAGGGGGCGCGCGAGGTCCACTCCTCCCACCTCGCGCACGCGGCCTGGGGGGAACCCACGCGCGGATCCAGCTCTGCGAGCAAGAGGGGCCGGGTAGCCTGCGTGTACACAGTACACGCTGCGAGAGGAAACAGAGCTCTGAGCGGGGCGCGGACGGGAGCTGCCTGAGGTCACCCTAGGGACTGCCGCCGGAATTCGGGTCCAGGATGAGGACCGCACCGGGCTCCTCTGCAAAGGGGACACGGAGGATCAGGCCAGGCCGCCCTGGGGCCCTGGGCACGGCGAGGACGCTGGGTCCTCGGCGCCCACCAAGCCCAGGGCTGTGTAAGGATGGCGCCAGGTCCCCCGGAGCATCGACCTTGTGAAGGCAGGCCCCTCCCTGCAGGCCGGGAATCTGGGGACCCCTGAGGCCCTGTCCCTGGTCTGGGCCCGATTACACCAGGACTTGACAGGCCTGGTGACTGGGTGTCAGCTGCAGCAGCTCCGGCCTCTCCCCACCGCACGCAGCACCCCAAGAGCCCCGCCGGGATAAGTGACTAAGTCCCGGCACTTAGGAAACCACAAAAGCCTTTATCCCTCTCCAGTCTGCAATAACCAGGCCCCAGGGATTACCGTCAAGCAGGCCTGAATGGAAAAGGGGAATTTGTTCCTGGTGACAGAAGCGGGAACTTCATCAAAGACCCTTAACACACGCCTCTATTAGCCTCTCAAATAACTGCAGTGCTAAGAAAAACTAACCACTTCAGAAGTGTCTCTCCAGTGGAATAGGGGGTGCCAGCGGCCGAGAATGCGGGTGTACCATGCTGTCCTCATGCTCAAGGCTGTGGGAGGGAACAGGGACACTCCTGAGCCTGCTTAGGGGCTGGGACTGTGCTGGGGGAATTGTATAAAGAACCGGGGATTTTTATTCCCACAGGTTTCTCCAGATATTATTCATGTAAAGACCCACACAGTATACAATTGCACCGCAAGCTGGTTCATAAGTAGGTAAGGACATCTTTTTATTTCTTTTTTCTTTTTTTGGTACCGGGGATCGAACTCGGGTCCTTGCTTGCACACCAGGCAGCAAAACCACTGAGCTAAATCCCCAGCCCAAAAACATCTTTATCTTCTTCCTTCCAGGTCATTCTCATTGGTTTTTGAGCATATACTGAAACAAAGACAAAGAAGAATGGAAAATGTCATTTCTAACATATCGGATTAGTTTTCCTCCAGTTTACTGTAACAGTGTGAGTACGTTCTCAACCCAGACAGCCGGGGGCTGGGGGGGGGTGAAATGAGGGAGACAACCACCCATGTGCCCTGTGTCTTAGTCTCTTTCCCATTGCTGAGATCAAATGTGACACTGGCAACTTTAATGGGGAGAAAGTTCTTTGGGTCATGGTTTCAGAGAGTTCAGTCCATGGTAGGCTGACTCCAAGGTGAGAGAGAGAGAGAGAGGGAGAGAAATAGAGGGGGGGAGAAGAGCCTAGGATGAGAAAACACCCTTCTGGGTCATGCCCCAAATAATCCATGTCCTGTAGGCAGGCCCTACCTTCTAACAGCACATTCACTATGAACTCATTGATGGATAGATGGATGGACGGATGGATGAGTCCACAGATGAGTGTGGTGCCCCCATGGTCCAATCACCTGCCTCTGAACACATGAGAATTGGGGACCCTTTAAATCTAAACCTTAACGCCCTGCATAAGACTTCATGGGCACACACCACTATTCAGAGTTCACAGCTACAGGTTTCATGGGCTCTGATAAGCAGAAATGGGATTCTCTGCCTAGTGGTCTAGCTCCATCCCAGAAAAATGGCCCTGAAACTGTACAATAACAGTGAAACCTCTGCACTGGGGAGTTGCCTGATCCTTTTCATAATCTGCATTATCTGACATTTGCTTCTCTCCCTGATCTCAATTTTTAAACAGTTTAAACATGAACAAATTTTTCCACTCATTTTCATTCCTATAAAATGTTTTGTATGTCTTGAAGATCTAAATACTCCATTGATATTTCAGAATGGGATGTGTGAATCCTGTAAAGTGATATAATTGAGCTTTTGGTTTTCCAAATTATCTTTCAGATGAGTCATTATTTTAAATCTCTGTTCAATATTTTAACAAGTCTATAAAGAAGAATTTTAATTAAGTCAACTAAAGAAAGTATTTGAGTAAAGCATTAATAGAAACAATTTCTACTAACTTTAATACTACTAACTTTAAAGTACTACTTTAATAATTTTTAATTTTAGAGGGAGTTCACATGCCAGCAGACACCATGACACTAACCCTAAGACATTACACACTTACAGTATGGGACCAATCATAGAACACACTAGACTAGTGATGGCGAACCTTTTAGAGAAGAATCCCCAAACTTGAACCCCAAACCCACCTATTTATCTCAAAGTGCCAACACTGCAGTTAAACCCGAGTACTGAGGTTTTAGTTTAGAAAAGACAGCTGTAATCTAATCCTCGGCAGCCGGGGCCACTTGGCTCCTGCCAACAGAGAGGGCTCTGGGTGCCTGCTGCTGTGGCACGGGTGCCATAGGTTCGCCACCCCACACTGGGCTTATGATTTGAGAACTCTGAATTCTTACATGGATTCTTTCAGTGCCGGTATTACAATATTCCTTCAGGAATATGTGATGTTCCTTGAAGAACATTGATAAGAAATTCACGAATATTTGGCAGGTAGTTTGCAAAAGTTGTTTACAAAAACTCTGGGCCAGGAAGAAGGAGCAGGAGGAGACAGGCAGAGCCGAAGTGTCAGGCGGGAGCAGTGACAGAGCTGGGCCATGAGAAGGAGAAGCCAAGGAGCGTGGAGTGCTGGGGGCACAGACAGCGCCCCGGCCGCACCTCCTGTGTCCTCTCAGCCCGGTGCACCAGGAGTCAGAGGATGCTGACAGACTGCCGCTGCTAATGAGGAAATAGGTAGGTGGATCATCACTGCGAGGGAAGCAGGTGAGAGCACCCAGAACCCACTGGTGGGCGGGAGTTCTTGGTGGCCAGGAGCAGAAGTGCGTCATTGTGCACAGGGGGGCGGCTGGCCCTCAGCAGGAGGTAGCGCAGTGCCTGGAAGTGTGTGCCCTGCCCCGGTGGCGGGGGGAGGGGCCCGGGTGGAGGGCAGCGCTGCGCAGGAGGCCCCCCCTGGCTTGAGTGAGCCCCGCATGCCCTTGCGAAGGCCCGGTTATGTGTAGTCCTCCGCATCTGCTTCTTGCGCTGGCGCCTGGCCTATGGTGCTGTGTCCTCTGTGAGCAGCCCGGGACGCACCCCCAGCCGCAGGCGGCCTTGCCAAGTCCTGCATCCCAGGAGCTCCCAAGGGACAAGTTTGTGCTCTTGCTGCTGTGGAGGCCACTGTCAGGCGGGGCGGGCCCTGGACCTCTGCACAATCTACAGGACCAGCTCCAGTGACTGCTGGTGCGTCCTGAGGCCGCAGCAACCCTCCATGTCCTTGAATTCAGACCTGGCCTCACGCAGCTGTGTGCTGTGTCTCGTCTGCTTCCTCCTCTCCGGAGGACATCCATTGTCGTGCCGTGTCCACCCTGATGGCCGCATCTCCACCTGATTCTATCTTCAGAGACCCACTTCCCAGTGAGGTCCCAGGCACAGGCGTCTGGGACTGGGGAGCCACCTCAGTGGGAGGACATGGCTCAAACCACGCACCTCCTGGCTCTGGAACTGAGCACAGCAGCTGCGCTGTACCCACTCATAAGCTGGGGCATGGAGTAGAGCATCCTTGGAGTCAGCGTCCTCCCGTCCCCACCTGTCCACTCGCGTGGCCCACGCGGTGCAGGGACTCAGTCCCAGCGGTGCCCCAGGTCAGGCAAAGCTCTAAACAGAAGAGGGGACAGAGGTGTGCTTCTGAGTGTGTAGACTCCAACATGGCTTTTGTGACTTACTGCAACTTCCAGTACAAAGAAAAATCAACTCATTGTAAGACATTTACAGTTTATGTTCTTCATTAAACTCTTCTTTCTTAATATGGCACAGTATTAATCTGATAAGGGAAAATCGTGTCTACCAAAATGAAGGAAAGAAAAGACCATTGTGATATTTAGTATCAGCTCCTAAGAGATGTGAACTTCTAGAAATGTATGCTGATAAAATAACTGGAGATAAAAACATGTGTGCATTTGCAAAGATAATCAGAGTATCATCACTTAGGATAGAACATTTTAATCCACATCCAGAGCCAATATTAGAGGGTTGGTTAAATAGCCTCAATACATCTTTTGAGGAGTTTCTATTCATCAGCTAAATTATACTCTCAGTGTGGTTTTGTGTAGGGGAAAGCTTTACAGTGTAATGGCAGGAAGAGTCAGAGTAAAACTTGTTTAAACATATTTTTAAAATATATGTCTGGAAATTAGCTATGCCTCCAAAAATAACCATCAATATATTTCTAGATATGTAATTACAGTTGACTTTTCTTCTCTTTTGCAGTACTGCAGGGTCTTCAAACTGACCAACATCCACCGCCTCTTTTTTATTTTTTTGTTTTGAGACATCTTGCTAAGTCACTAAGTTGCCTAAGCTGGGCTGCACACTGAAATCCTGCATCAGCTCCCCCAGTGCAGGGGCTGAAGGTGTGTGCCACCAGGCCTGGCTTGATTTTCTCACGTACACTCTTTGGTATTCTCATGGTACTGTGGGGAGAATACAGAAAGCATTATTTTGAGAACAGAATTAGTGAGCTGACACCTAGGGGAGAACCTGGCCAGGGTGCAGCTGTGGTGAGAAGGAGGAATGTGGTGGTGAATCTTGCCTAACTGATCAGTTGGAAAACACCTAGGAAGTTAGAACAGCACACTTCCTGTGTGAGGGTGCTCCCCGAAAGGATTGCATCACCAGGGTCTGCCTCACCAGTGGATGAATCCAGTGAAAAAATCATAATGAAGGCATTATTGGGAAGTGACAGACGCTGGATGGAGGAGGAGGAGGATCATCTGGCTGGAGGGACTGGATCATCTGGGCATGCCCTTGGGGACTGCACCTGGTCTTGGCCCCTTCCTCTGGCAAGGGAAGTCCTCTTGCTCTTTCTGCTTCCCAACTTCCAGGGGTTGAGCTGCTCTCCTCCCACCCCTTTCTGCCATGCTGCTGCTGCCTCACACCAGGCCTGAAATCAGGGGATCCCACTGACCATGGACTGAGCCTCTGAAACCCTGAGCCAAAATAGACCCCTCCTCCTTTATGTTGTTCATGTCAGGAATCTCACAGCAGTGAACAGGTGACCAAGGCAAAGAACACTGTTGAGGCCTTTAGATTGCAGGCAGGAGAGAGTGGCAGAGGTGCCGTTTCTGAAGCAGAAGCCAGGCCCTAAATGTTTAAAGAGCAATCTAGATGATTTTCCTACTGGAACATTTGAAAGGAAAACTTTGGCAAGGCAGAAATAAATGCTTGAACCATAACATTGAATTACTGAGAAGACTAAAGCACAAAGAAAATCTTTAGTGTCGTGACTGCAATAAAAAAGAATAATTAACAATCAGAGAGGCTTCCATCTTAGTCTCTGATGATGCAAAAAGGAGCTGCAAGAATTGCTTACCCAACTGTTAAATCAACCCAAATTGTTTTTAATTATAGAACTCATCTTACGACAACTTCCTAACTTTTTATTTCCAGTGTGCCATAAGGAGGAGATGAAGATGCTTTCTTTCCATCTGTTTCATGCTATCAAACAATACACCGAGTGGAAATTGCCTTAAAGGTTCCACTGGAATATTCTTCATTTTGAGCTGCAGTTTGAAATCATCTGTTAATTTCAAGGAACACTTGAGATAAAATTGATGCAGAATGGAATAGCCCGTGCAGGGGGTTGGGGAGGGAAATGATACAGAAGGTGTTTGTGGGAATAATCTCAGGGCTGCCTCTTAAGGGAACGGGTACATACAGCAGCCATTCTGTGAGGAGGAGACAGGGCATGGAGAGGGCTCTGAGCCTCTCATTTCCACACTCACTTGCTGAGCCTTGTGCCAGGGGCTGCCCTCTGCCCTGCTTGCTGAAAGTCCACATGGGCAGGCAGAGATCCTGCCAATTCAGAGGACATGGAGGTCACTGATTAATCCAGAAGAGGTGATTGTTAACACCTGTCATTGGTATTATGTTTAAAAATGCCTGAGCTATAGTAAGAAGAAGGCTTTTGTTTTCAGTCTTAAGAGAAGCATAAGATTTGAGTAGATACCAAGGGTAGGCAGTGGAGTGAAATGGCAGGATTTCCGGTTCTGAGGGACAGAGGAAAATCAGCAGCCGTACTGTGCCGCCCTGCCCACACCCACTCTCCACCCTGCTGCTGCCCTGCACTCAAATGCATGCTCCTGGACAGTAGTGACCTGGGCTGTCCCAACGAGCAGAGCAGACGGAGAGACTGAGGGTCCACAGGTGGGTCACACAGCGCACACCCGCTGGACCTGCACAGGAAGCAGGGGTGACACAGACGCAGTGACCCCAAGCCCCGCTCCTGCTGCTCTCTCATCTCCTCCTTGCCACCCACGGATTCTCCTCACCAGCCCATTACAAAGGGAGTCAGCAGTCGGTGTTAACAACTCATCTGCAGGAGGAAGACTCAACTCCCCCCAGATGTGTTCCTAGAAGTGCCCTTTTCATTTCTTCCTTAGATTATTTCAAATATGCCCTGAGCAGTCTCCCGAACTCAAGCCCAGTGTCATTCCCAACCCATTCGTAATTACACATATTTCTGTACTTTTAAATCGACTCTACATCTCTTTGAGTATGATCCAAATGCTTTAGTGTTCCAGGTGAGCTTTTGTGACTGGTTCTGGGTTGCAACTGTGTCTTCATTTTCCCTCTGGCCTTTGTGTCCATCTGAACTGTGTGCCAGTTTCTGGAAGAACCACCCTTCCTTTCCTGTGAGCGTGGCATCCTCGGCCTACAATAATCCCTGTCTCAGATGGCTGCCCTGTGTTCATAGCATCAGATGGGAGATTTCAGGCCCAGCAGCATAGCTGTACTTGTGTGGAGACCTTCCTACTGTGAACACTTGGATGATGGGACGATGTAGGCTCTTCCTTTGTCAACACATAGGCAACCTGCAAGGTGGAAAGGGGCATGTCTTAGAACCAAAGAAGGAACTTTAAGGGCACCCATGTGAGCAGCATCCCTGCAGCTTGGAGAGAGGTCGGTGGGATGCATGGTGGATGGCACCCCGAGGAGCCAAGTGCCCAGATCTCAGTGCCCTGTAGGCCAAGAGGGAGCCAAGATTGGGGCCTGCACAAGATAAAGTCCTTGCCACCTCAGACTCAGGTTCAGCAGACCAAAAACCAGGTAATTAACCAAGTATCTGCCCTTGCTGAAATAGCTGTTGAGGATGAAAAGCAAGAAGAATTAAGTTGAATTCAGAAGAATGGACAGAGTTGGGGAACACACCAATGGTGAGCAAAACTTCATGTGAATGTTAGAGAAAACTGAATTAAGAACCTTCCCACGATCATGGCTACATGGATTGGATCAAAGAGAAGTTTGAGTAAAGTGAGTGAGAGCATATAGAGAAAATATGTTACAGAATGATGTCCCATCCAGTGGCCAGTGAAGGACCATCCTGAAGGGCAGGACGTCCCATTTGGGGTGCTCCAGGCTTGGGGTGGCCACAGAGGATTTTCTGGAAACCCCTCAGTGAGAAGAGCCGCACATATCTCTAGAGCCCGAGATAGCCCGAAAGGCTAACCAAGCTTCACCTTGAGGTAGGCAAGGAGCTGCTAAACCCTTGGGAGAGGAGCAGAAAGCAGCTTTAAACGCATGCAGCATCTGCTGTTGTAGCCGGTCAGGAGAGCACACAGAGCAACCCATCTCCTGGCGAGTTGTGTTACTAACACAGTTACTGCAATGATTTATAAAATGTCACTTATGTTTGCTTAAGGTGAAAGAAAGTAATAATGACATTCACAACAGGAGCTGATTTTGGAGGAATTTAATCCATCCTAGTGGATCCTCAGCCTATCTTGAAGGAGAGCAGAAATAATTACTTAAAGTAAGTAACAAAAATCATTTGAATGTTTCAAAGTACACGTAGCAGTTAGGTGGTGCTGGGGGATGGATTGGTACAATGAAAGCTGGTTAGCTTTCAGATACAGGTATTTGTGGTTAAAGCTGAAGTACTGGGTTAGAGCAAGGCACACATAACTCTCACCCAGGTCATCTCCCAAGGGGAGGAGGTAGATTGGACTGAAAAGTAAAGCAAACAAATACAACCTAGTCAACGATATTGGGTTGCACTTTAGTACTTTAGTTTTTAAAACAATCTGAAGAAAATTAGCTAAAGCATCGGCACTTGACTCCCATGCTTTGCTCTGCTGTCTGCTCTTTGCGGATGGAGCACGTTGTCTGGCATGGTATCGTGAGGCACCTGGGTGCTGGCTCAGCCCGGCTCCACCCCCTGCGGGCCACTTCCCCGTGCTCCCCCCTGAGATCCGTCTTCACACCACCCCGGCCAACTGTGGGATGCCCCCGGGTCTCACGGGCATTGGGTGACATGGTCGGGACTCACGCCCGGTAGTGCTGCTGTCTGAACCTGCGCTCTTCCCTGTCTGAGGAATCCTGGACCTCAGTGTCATTGCCATTGCCTCTCTGGCGTGCTTTGTCACGGGGAGCGTTGCTGGGCTCGGGCGCTACCCAGATGCCAGTAGCATGGCCCTGCCCCATACAAGACAAGAAAACCTGTGTACAGATGCTGTGTCCCGGGTGGGCAGAGTCGCTCTTCACTGCGAGCACTGCACTGCACAGTGTCACTCCAACACGCACTAGTCTAGACTCTCCAGGAGTGTCCTTACAGGGGACGATCAAACATATGGTGCATGCTGCTTCTGAGGGGGTACAGTCCTAACAGTGCGTCCTCATCCACCTCATTCACCAGATCCGGCACCATGCAGATTCCGGCTCCTCCCCAAAGTAGAAATGACTACAAAGGTAAACATTTTGAGTCCATTCAGGACATTGAGGCAGCTGTGACAGGGCTGCTGGAGACCCTCAGAAAGAGGCCTCCAGAGCTGCTGCAGAAAGTGGCGAGAACTAGGGGATGCGTGTGTTCAGAGAAGGGCATACTGTGAGGAAGATTAGTGGCCATGTGCCTTTTCCTGTAATACATTTTTATGTAACATCTACTACATTTTTCTCTCTCACTCAAAATAACATATAGTCTCATAAACTAGCAATAAGCACTTTTATTAGTTTGATATATTTTCTTCCAGTTGTTTTTCTGTGTATATATTTCCACCAATACAGTAAGTACATAAATAATTATATTTTCACTTGGTGTAAAACAAATAATTTTCATACTATTAAAATACTTTTCGGATCCTAAAATTTTAGCAATTCTTTCACATCCCACTTGTGACTATCAATTTATTGAAAAATTCTATCATCACTGAAATTTAGACTGTCTCCAATCTTTCATTATCATACATTACATTGATATAGTGATATATTTATTCTTATGTATCTTTCATTATTTTCTTAGGGAAAAAATAGCTTTGAAAAATTATTTCTGGGTTAATATATAATCCCATTCTTACAATTTCATCACATGTTTTCACAAATGGTATCCCTGCAATGTTGTTCCACATTAAAATCCCACTGGCAATGAATCAAGTACCAATTTTACTGAACCTATGACAATATACCCTCGATCTCGGTCTACATTTAAAGTAGTACATAATAGAGGAAATCCAGTTTAGGTCTTAATTGCAGTCCCTTAGTCATTTCAGACCTCACTGGCCCATAGTAAGAAATATTAGAGGCTACTACCATTCCTGTTTCTTCTACCAGGAAGTGTTCATAGCAAGGAATAAGCCCAGCATTTGATGGAAGGAAAGGAAAAGAGAAATTTTACAATGGTAAAGGACAATAAGTGTAGGTGGACAGGGAAATTCAATAACATATGCAAAATTTAAGGCAAACAAATGTGTCTGTGGAATTTAGTAATTGAAAATACTAACAATGGAAGGTAATGAGCTTAGTACAGTGAGGACCCACTGTACAGATGTGCGCAGCCTGAAGCCGTTTATCCTGGCAATTTGCATCATTTATTGATCTGTTTAGTTAATTACACTGTGTGTGCATATATGTGGAGGTCATAGGGTTTGTAGGGCTTGTGGAATTAAATCTTAACTTTAAAAAAAGAGCCACAGGAAGGCATCTTGGAGAAGATCTATCTTTGCTCTCCAGGAAGCTTCCTGAAAATGTAGCATAAATGTCCACTCACTGCCCCCATGAGTTTGACCCATCTCCCTCTCCCAGAGCCTCTGGAAATAGAAATGTCACAGCTGGAAGGCAGGCACGTGGCACGTGGCACATGGCCTCAGGGTTTTCAGGGCAAGGGATGGAGACATCCTGAGCCTTCCTGGGTGAGAATGTGCAGGAGGAAATGACCAAGCGTGCCTTGGTTCTGCACAGCAAGAGGAAAGACCAGAGAGAGACTCCCACAGGAGAAGGGGAGTGTGCGGGCGACCCACACGTGCAGTCGGCTGACCCTGTGACGTGGACAGGTCTGTGGCTGAGGCTGGAGTATCCTCTGAACCTGATCACCTCGACAAGGTAGTCGTGTCTTGGGACATCAGTGCCATGCAGCTCTCCTGAGTCTGGACCTTGCAAGTCCACAGGGACCAGGGCAGGTGACTGAGCCAATGAACAAATCAACCCCAGGATGGGCAAAGACCTAATGGGCCAGCAATCAAGGCAAATCCGTAAGCTCTCCTGCCAGTGGTCAGCAGCCCCATCCATCTCTGCCTTGTCCTTAACACAGAAGTGATGGACCTGAAAGCAGCGTTTTGCGAAGAGTCCAGGGGATGGGGTCTCAGTAAGGAGCCCCTGAATCGCTTAGTCATTTTGCCAATGGGATTTTAAAGACCCTTAGACTTAAATGAAGAATTTTATAGCTATTACCAAGAAAGATGCTTTCTTCGTGCACGCGCGCTCACATGTGTGTGTTGTGTGGTGTGTGTATTTGGGTGCATACATGTAAGAGAATCTCATTTAAGTAAACTGTTGCCATACAGTAAAGAAACAAGGAGAAAGGAAAATCAGACGGTGCAAACTAACTCCTTACTCTGAATCCGTGTGTGGCTGAGGTTATCTGCAGAGAAAACACCATGGCATTACTCCTGAGCTCCTGAAGGGCAGAGAGTTATAGACTTATTACACTGCTAAGTCTCTGTTTGATTAAGTGCCTGGGCACAGGGTTTATTTTCTGCTTCTCTGCATTCACAGTCCATCAACCATGATGGCGGAGCACTGGAACGCATTTTGTGGTTAGCTGGGCCACAGTGATCTATGGAGCCCTTTGCCCGGAAGTGGCTCCTAAGCTAGAGAAATCCTGAGGTGGAGATGAAAGGGTCCATTCCCCAGTCCCAGCTCTGCTCACCTTTGGGCCCAGGGCCTGTTCTCCACTAGGCAGCCCTCCAGACACTCGCCCAGCCTGGTGGGTCCTCCTCTCTTATAACTGGTGTGCTGTGGTGCATGTTCCACAGATGAGATGCTCAGTGCATTCACTTGGATGACATCATCCACTGAGAAGGACTAGGGTAGAGACCAAGCAATGCATGTTGCCATGTGTCTGGTCTTTATGCATTAATGTCTCCCACATACACTGCCAGAACCTTGTCCTTGGAAGTCCAAGCTTACCTCACTGACACAGCCACTCAATCAGAGCTTCCGGGTGACCTCAGAGTTATGAATTTCTGCTACGACCTCCAGGTCCTAAGTGAGTGTGGCTTTTCCTCCCACGAGGCAGACCACAGGGTCCCTTATTTCTGGTCTCATTTCTCTGAATTATCTTCCAGTTTTCCTTTCCAAAACTCCACTGTTGCAAGTGATGATGAGTGCCTGTCCTGAAAGGGGACAGAGGAGCTCTTAGGGTTTACAGCTAGGAAGTCCCCGGAAGTCCCATGTGCTCACATGTGGGGCTTCCGGGTGATCAGATCTTGGCTTCATCCATGAGTGAATCCACAGCTGGACATGGCACTGGGAGGAGGGCCGGTGGGAGGAGGTGGTCACTGGGCGTGAGCCTTGCCTTTCTGCTCTTGGCCCTTGCTGTCTCCTGGCGATCGTGGGCTGAGCAGCTTTCCTCTCCAGGGCCCTCTGACATTTCTGCCATGGCGCCCGCTGACGGTGGCATGGCCCTGCTGAAGCCCTGGGCCAACCACTGTAAACCTCTCCTTCTCAGACTGCAGGGGCAGGGATGTTGTCCTGGCGATGGCACAGAGCTGACTGACACAGGCGCTCTCTCCTGGCCCCTTTGGGTGACTCCAGCGTGGCAGAAAGCCCACCATGGTGGCCCATGGCCATGCTGACACTGCTGTCTCCTGGCAACTGGCGCTTCATCTGTGGTGTGGAGTTCAAGTCAGGCAACCCTGTGGCTGGCCCTCACCCCCATCTAAAGCTCTCCCTGCCTTTCTGGAATCGAGTGTTACATTTGTGGTTTGGGCCTTGCTTTGTTCTAAATGTGCAAGGCTGGTATTAGAGACTCGCACATCCATGTAGCTCCATCGACACAACTGGAAACGCATTCGAGGATGCCACATGCTGGAAGCATTGTTCATACACAGCACAGCTCAGGGTGTAACTTCGGCTTTCAAGCTTTCCAGGACCTCTGCGTTTCTCTAACGTGCATCATTTTATATTTTCTTTGGATTTTGTAGCCCATGTTTTGTAGGAAAAAAGAATTTAGCCTGGATGACTTTCCATCCCAAGCAGAGTGTGTGAAGGCAAGGACACATGCACCATGCGTCACTGAACACGAGGGCCAACAAATATTCCCTGTTAAACACACATCCTAGTGCTGGAAGGGAAGAGGAAGAAATAGTGATGAAATCATTGGTTTACTGGCATTTCCTCTAATATGTGAATCTACTATGAAATGTTTTATCCAGAATAATTTTTACTGAAGGATCCTTTAAATAAAAAATAAAACAGGGCCGGGGATTTAGCTCAGCAGTTTCGCTGCCTGCTGCGCAAGTGCAAGGATCCGAGTTCGATCCCTGGTACCAAAAAATAAAAAATAAATAAATAAAAATAAAACAAGGGGCTGGGGATTTAGCTCAGTGATTTCGCCTCCTGCTGCACAAGTGCAAAGACCTGAGTTTGATCCCTAGTACCAACAAAAAATAAATAAATAAAAATAAAACAAGCTGACTCAACAGGAGGAGATAGGAGTTTTTCTTACTTAAATCCTGTCTAAATCTCCCCCCCGCCCCGTATAAAATATGGGCTAAAAAATCCAAAGGAAATGTAAAATGATCCACTTTAGAGAAACTCAGAGGTACTAGAAAGCCTGAAAATCAAAGTTACACCATCAGCTGTGTTGTTTGTGAACATAGTATCCTAGGATGCGAACATTAATTTTTGCAACCAGTATAACATCCACAGTGAGGAAAAGATAAATGAGAAGCTTTTTGGAGACTTGGCTTTTATGGTAAAGGAGAAATGTTTTGAATGCATAACGCATCATTCAGCCCTCCTGAGAGAAGGCAGCAGACAAGTTTACGTGAACACCTAAATCTCGAGTCTCGTTCTCCTGGACTTCAGCTGCTCATGATGCACTCAGTGATGGAGCCTGAGCCTCGTGGATCTGTAGGCACCGGGAATGAGGAGCATAGACAAGAGAGATGGCAACAGGGAAAGAGAGAGGAGGAGGACAGGCGGGAGGACAGAGAGCGAAGGGAAGAAGGAAAGAGAATTTGGAACAAAATCAAGAGCTTATGCTAAAACACCACCTCCCCACCACTGTGGCATTTATGCCACGGAGGCAGCATTGGCTATTGGGGGCATAGGTGAGAATGGCACCTCTGCAGGAGCTGTCAGTGAAGCAAACCAACAGGGAAAAGCCTCACATCCAGAGCAGTGCCCAAATGTTTATTGAGCTCCTACTGGGTGCAGGCCCCATGCTAGGAGCGTCACAGGACAGGCAGGTGACTTCAGACGCTGCCCTTTCCTTGAAGAGACTTGGAACCTAGCAGAGAGGCTCAGCCTTTAACGCAGTGAGGTTGCCTCAATGACTGTGAGTCACAGTTTCACCTCTGAGACCCCAGAATGAAAAGGAATTTCACTATTTATTTCAAAATATCGATGATTTATTTTCTAGAAACAGTGCCATCTTTTACTTAGGAAAATAGAACATATTTTAGCTCCAGTGACAACATCAGCTTCAAGCCGATGTTGAAGTTGAAAATGCACAACATGGATAGAAGTTTCTGAAATTGAAAATGCACGACATGTGTTCTGGTTTGTGCCTAGATGTCCCCTCAAAGCCTCATGCGATCATAGGGCTTTTTCAGAGGTGGCTGAATCCACAGCATGTGATACTGGGATTAAGGGTTGGTGATTGCAAAACCAGCACACTGATTGGTTGGCACCGCCCTAATCCCAGTAGCCTAGATAGAGTATAAAAGGAGCAGAAAGAAGCTGCTAAGGTCTCTCGCTTGCTCTGCTACCTTCTTCCTGGTGCAAAACAGGTGCACCTGGTGCTGTACGTGCATCAGCCCATGACGGACCAAGCATGAGTCCAGGTCATGATTTTTGGATCCTAGAGAGAGTACTATATTTCACATGAGGTCCCCAAATATTTGTACAAACTAATTCTCAAAAAGTCCCCTCTGTTTTGCTTATGAGCTGTCCTTTCTCTGTTACATAATACCCATTAAAGCCTGGGTAGCTGGACCCTCAAGAAAGGCCCTGAGAATTTTATCATTTAGGGAATATTTAAACAAAGAACCAGTCCCAGAGTTAATGCAACAATCTTGCTTAGAGCTCTAATTAAAATAAACCAAGGGTGGGCGACTGGATCTGCTGAGTTCCACATGGAGGGACAGGGTGGAGCAGAGCCTTAACCTGGGAAAGGTTAATACAATAAAGGACAACGTCCTCCTGAGGTGTTAGGTGGACTTTTAATTTCTTTGTAACATATATTCTTTAAAATATTTTAAACCAAGTAAAATAGTAAAAATAAAAGTATTTGGAGTAAAGATAAGATGTGCAGAATCTGTTATATGAATGACTTCATCTACTAGTCGTGGAAGGGTCAGGTAACTAATTCAGCAGAAGGTAGCATACGTCTCAGGATGGCAGGATCGCAGTGGAAATTCAGACTGAACATAAATAATGATACTCGTTCCCAATATTTTGATGAATACTCTTCTTTAAATAACTTCTCCATTCAAATGAGCTTCTCTGCAGCCATCCCAGAGCCCAAGTAGCGAACTCAGTGCACGTGTCAGAAACGGCGTTTGGGGCCACTGGTGAGACACAGGACTCCAGGCCAGGCCGAGAGTCGAGGTTTCAGGTATCCGGGACAATGACATTTCTATGCACACAGCCTCGCCCTTTGGGAAAGAGAGAAGAAAGCTGAAGACAGCCTGTTGCGTTGCTGAAAATAACAGGCCAAGGAGAAGACCTGCTGGCTTGGACCGGAGGCCCTTCCAAGCCTGCAAGTTGTTGGAGAAGCCCGAGCTGCAGGTACGCAGCCCAGCCCCTTTCAATACCCACGGTGATGTTCAGACCAAAGAATACTCGGCAGAGCTGGGGATCTAGAGTGCGTGCAGCTCCGGCTCTCCAGGGAAGACAGTGACCTCGGGAACAGGGCTGAGAATGCGGGGGAATGGGTCAGTGAGAGGGCAGCAGGGCTGAGGCCGGAGCCCTGCACTGCACCATCCCGCTCTGCGCCATTAGGACTGGATGTACCGCAGGAGGTGAACGGCGCGGGGCAGGGAAGGAAGCTTCGCCAGCCTTCGGTCTTCGCCCAGTCACTCCCACTGCCGCCTGAGCTCTGCCTCCTCTCAGCTCAATTTGACGGGGACTCTCACAGGCCCGGAACCCTGCTGTAGACTGCATGCCAGGCATCCTGGTCGCACATTATATATGGCAAAGCCATAATAATAGAAATAAAGTGTACAGTAAGTGTAATGTGCTCGAATCCTCCTGACATCTTTCCCTCCCGTCTGTGGAAAAATTGTGTTGCAGGAAAATGGTCTGTGCTGCCCAAAAGGGCTGGGGACCCCTGCTGTTGGGGGCCTTTGCACACTCAGGGTGAGCGCCCAGTGTTTTGCACAAGCCCCAGTGTGTTCACATGAGCTACGCCTGGACTCCCTGCCCAGGTCACCAGGGCGTCACACGCTCAGGGCTGTGGGGTCGCAGGAGAGGGCGGAAGGAGAACTCCTGCCCCGCTCTGCCCATGGTTCTGTCAGCAGCAGGTGCGCTTTGTGTCTTTACCACAAGCTCCATGGCCAACGTGTCCCGTCTGGTCAAATGATGAGAGATGAGTCAGGAAGAACGCATTTGTGTTCCGGGGCTAGTGGGTCCCCGGCTACACTTGCTTTTCCTATGTTTTTCCCTCTCTGGGTTATTTGAGCTTTGGTGAGGTCCTGGGCCCTCGGGTGCTCGGTGGCCCTGGGATTAGAGGTGCACACTGCACACAGTGGAGGACCAAGCTCAAGGTGCAGGAGGGAGGCTGTCAGCAGTGCCCTGTGATCCCGATGTGAACCCGAGCCCCGTGAGGAACGACCGAGTGCTTATCCTTGGTTTCTTCTAATTCACCCAATGTGATTTCCCAGGAAGATAAAGGAAAGTCCACTTCTCATGACAACCATCTGCACATTTGTACTCTCTGTGGGATGCACAGGAGAGAAAATACCAGTGGCGAGATGCCTCCCACATGCACGCCTTCTCTATGTGCTGGACAGAGGTTCAGTGGGAGATGAACCACGCCACCTCCATGCTGGACCTAACTACAAACACACCACAGTCACATGTTTCTTCTACAGCCAAGCTGTCTGATGAATAGGAGGCATCAGATAATGATTTCAAATAAAAGGCTTCACTGTGGTGTTTTCCCAGAGGAGTAAACTTTAAATGCACCAAGCTCTGAACACGGACCACTAAACAAGCGCTCCTCAGGCTGCTTCGGGCTTCATCGCACAAGTTCACAACACGCAGAGAGAGCGAGGCTCCTTTGCCACTCTATAAATGTCAAGAGCACAGAAACCATGAGCGGGATCCCCTCTTCCTCTGCTCAGGCTGCCAGATCACAATGCTACCCAGTGGCTAGCTTTCCTGGTGAGCATTTATGTCCCTAGATCTGGGAGCTGGAGGTTCAAGGTCTGGGAGCCACCATGCCCCAGTTCTGGGGAAGTTCCTTTATTTACTTTTGCAGTGCTGGGAATGGAACCCAGGGTCCCATGCATGCTGAGCCAGTGCTCCACCAGTGACTATACCTGGCCATACAGCCTGGTAGAGAATAACCTGCCTGACTGTGGGGCAAGAGCCTGGATTTAAGTGGATGGCACTTAAGCACTACACGCACACAATGTCTAATCCGTCCTCAAGCCTGTGTCTGTACTTAGCGTCTCCCATGCATGGGTCACCACCTTCCTGCCAGCACATTCATTAGTGCCTCAGCAGGTAGAGCCAAGGTTCTGCCTATACTTGTGCTCCTTTTGACTGGGGAAAAGAGGCATTTTGTTACCTGTAAACTATTGTTTGCCTAGTCAACATCTGAGATTTATAGGGAAAGGAAAAGAAAAAATGTTATGGACCCATATCATGGACCAATCTATTCTAATTCTTCCAAAACACTGAAAAGTTTAATGTAAAGAAAAATTAAATACCATAAATTCTGGTTTAAGTGACTTTTGGGGCTCTAGTCAGTGCATGATCACAGTGACAGATGTCCTGATCTCCTGACACAGGAGATGTGTGGCTCATAGCACTGATTTGCCTTTACCTTCGATGAGGGTGTGGTGGCTCAGCTCAGTCCTGTCTACTTAACTGCTGGGAGCTGCCAAGGAGGTTCACAAAGCACACCTCTGTGTGTCTGGTTGGTCAGGGAGTCATGGCCTTGGGGTCGCTATTTGGCCCCTCACCCCTTCCTGTCTGGCACTGTTCCTATGGCTGCTTCTTGGTCACCATGAGGTAAGCAGCCTTCCTCTGCCATGCCCCTGTGCCATGATGTCCCTGCCTTGGAGTCAGCCAACCATAGACTGAACCTTCTGAAACTGTGAGCCAAATGAACCATTTATCTCTGAGATGTGGGTGTTGGAATTGGGTCTTAGCAACACATAAGCTGACTCTCACAGAAGGCATTCTCCACACTGGTCAGGGGTGATCACACTGTGGGGGTCCACAGCCCCTACCCAGCTCCACTCCTGCCCACAGGGAAGAGACCCAGGAGTCACCAACACAAGCTGCTCCCTGCGTGACTTTCTCAGCCACCCTGGGAGTGGAGTCTTCTCGTAGGATATCCACACAGGGATCCATGGGAGAGCACAGCCTCCTCCCACGGGCTGCTCGGAGGTGTGAGCACTGTGTCTCCACATATGGAGGAAGCAAGAGTTTCCTTCTCTTACACTCTGGGAGCATCCACTAGCGTTTCCGAGTATTTCTAATTTCCTCAGCCTTATTTACACTGTCCTTATATCCACAGCTATATTCAATTGCAAATGCAGACAGGCAAACTTCTGCAAGAAATTTCCCTCCCACAGCTCTCCGTAGACCACCAACTCTCAGAACATGAGCTATGTCCAGAGACAGAGGCAGGGAAGGCTGGCCATGTTCTGTTCCCACTGGGCAGGTGTGAGCCCCCTGGTGACCAGGCCTGTGCTTGTTCAGCAACTGACACGTAAGGGGATCAATCGCCCTCGTGCCTTTGGAAGAGGTGGAGGAAGCCCTTTCCAAATAGGATTTGCACTGATCTGAAAGAGGAAGTTTGCAAGGTATAATATGTGAGTGGCAGTCATAGGATTACGGGCAGCCTTGGAGGACTGAGAGTAACTTTTCCCAACCATTGGAAGGATACGGCTACTTCTGATTTTACAATTCCTTCCTGTTCTTCACTAGATATGTGATGATAAAAAAATCTTCATATAAAACGAGAGAAAGATGATGACAGATTTCTGCTGAGATTGTGGAAATACCAAAGCACCTACTGGGCACCCTCTGGCGGGGGATATTCACAGTAGGAATGGTCCAGGGAGCAGCTCCTGGCAGCAGGTGGACTCAGCTGTGTGAGTCCAACATCAGAGAGACGGCTGCACAGAGCCAGAGGGCGAAACCCACCTGAGGGGGTGGCCTGAGTGGGGGACCACAGCAAAGGCCCAGACCTTGGCCTGAGGCCAGAGCTTGAGGTCAGCAAGCATCCAGGGTCCTCAGGACTCCCCGGGAGGTCACACTGAGGGCGCGTGAGTGGGTGTGGGCCCGGAGCACAGGGACTCGACACACAGGAGCCCCAGATGCCTCCAGCGCCCCTTGAACAAGGAACCCTTCCTGTTGCTTATTCTATTTGCAGGCAATGTGTGTGGCTCTCAAACCTGGATGCGGTTTGACCTCAACCTGCTCTGGGGACAGGAGCCTCCTGAGAATGTCGGGACTGTCACTGAGTTAGTTCCATAGCACCTCAAGCTTCACAGCCACTTTCCCAACCTGGGACAAACACTGTTGTCCTTCTGTGGGGAGGCCCGACTGTGCCTGAGCCAGGAGGCCACACCTCCACCTACTGCCCCAGGCACCTTCCAATCCCCAGTGCCGATATTACCAAACACTACGGTGAACAGGGATCATATAGGAAAGCTCATCCAGAACAGGGAAGCCCTTAGCCGGTCAAGGCAGTGCATACCTGCAATCCAAGCCCTCAAAGGCTGAGGCAGGAGGCTTGCAAGTTTGAGCCCAGCCTGGACAATTCAGCATCTCAGCAGGATCCTGTCTCAAAATAAAAACTGGGATGGAAACGTCGCTTAGTTCAAAGGCTCAGAGTTCCTCTCCTGTACCACACACACAGGCACACCCACAGACACGCGCACACACACGAACACCCAACCTGTCTTCCCCAGTAAGGGGAGAACTCCGTGAGGCAGAGTGGGACCACACAGCTCCTGTCCACCTCTCCTCCCCAGGCCATGAGACGCCAGCTGCTTGGGCGACAAAAACACCCCTAAGATCCTGGGAGCCGAGGCCACCCCAGCTTCCGTGTGGCCTGCAGGGCTAAGCAGCATTTGCAGCCTGATTCTAACCTTCACTTATTTAGGGCCATTTCCAAACACCACTGTTTTGCCTTAGTGATCGCTGTATTAATTTTATAGAAAAACTTCAAAAAAGTTTATTACAACAATAAAGCACACTCGTCCATTTAACCATCACCCACACATCAATACTTACGCCTCAGATGAATTTCCAAGCCCTTTGGAGAAGTCAGTAAATCTGCCCTGCTCTGTGGAGTGGTCTGCCTATTTCCTAGGACTGACGATAAGCCCCGTCCCTGCAAAGCATCCCAAATTCTCAGGAAGGGGAGGAAGAGGCTCTGGGGCTGGAAAGAGCTCCAGCTCCGTCAGGATTGGTGGGGAAGAAAGTCAGGCTAAGAGTGCTGCCTGAACTCCACCACATCTGCGCCTCCATGCAGGCATCCAGGCCTGATCCCTGAGCCCATCCTCAGGGCCGGGAGGCCAGGAGCAGGGATGTGGGAAGGTGGCACTGTGCGTGGTCCTGGGTCTGCTCTCCCTGGCCCGACCCCACCTGCCCACTGGAGGAAAGCCTGTCTGCAGTTTCAGCTGGATGCTGTGTCTGCTCCGGCTTGGCCAGCCTCCATGGATCCCTGGGTCACCTCAGCCCGCCTCGCTACCTCCCATCTGCTGTCACCCACAATCTCCAGTGTCCTGGCCTCTGACCTTTGTCACAGCACCAAGTCCAGATCCACAGGAGCATCTGAAGCCCAAGCTCAAGAGCCTGCCTCCATCCTCCAGTCTCCTCTGGTTTTATCCTCATTTCTCTCCCAGTGGTTCCGCCTCCTCTCCAGACAGCCAGGCACTTCCGGCTGACTTTCTCCCTCCTCCCGATTGGCCTGGATTGTGGCTGCAATCTTGTTGAAATGCCTGTTCTTCCACAGTAGCTCCCTGTGGTTGCAAAAGAGCATACACACGCACACAGGTGCACAAACACACACACACACACACACACACACACACACACACACACGCATGCATCCTGACATGGGCCTGTTGGGTCCTTTAGCGGCTCCTTTATGCTACAGGGTGATGGAGCCGCTCGGACTGGAAGGAGCTCTACAACTTCCCCTTCCTGGTTTTCTCACCCCCAGCACCCCCCACCCCCGAATTGCTTCCCAGTGGCTGCTGAGACCTTACACAAAGGGGATTCAGGTGATGGGCAAGTGGGGAGAGGAGCAGCCTGGGGTTTTGGGTTTGGAACTGCTTTTGAGCCGAACTCCATCCTCAAAGACCGGCTGCCTCCAGGCCACCTAGGCAGGCAGGAGTCCTTTCCCTGCAATCTTGGTGACTGAGCTGCACAGAGCCTCCAGGCAAGGACCAGAAGGACAAGGACTGAGACAGGAAGCCAAGGTCTTCAGAGAGAAGTCCTCCTACTGAGTCTCCCCTGAGGAAGTTCAGGGCACCTTGGGAGGAAGCTGGAGCCTCTCCACCCTCCCTGAGGTGCAGAGTAGCAAAGCCATCACACATGTCCCAGCCACCGGGGCTCAGCCCTCAACGCAGCACCATGCTGTGTCCACAGGGCGAGGCACAAATGTAGGGGTGCATCGATAGGAGTTAGGAAGTGGAGATAGCGATCCTTTGAGTTTAAAAGCCTATAAATGACTGCAGACTGAAAGTTGATCAAAACTACCAAGCTCATTTTGCCAAAGGAGCGCTCTGAAATCTAAAGGCCTTGTCAATTACAGACAATTTCAATAAATAGACAGACAGATACAAAGGGTGCCATTTTGCAGCTTAATTGCACTACCTTGAAAGGTGAAGGCAAAGTTCCTTGTGCAGAGGGCCCTCATTTTCCACTGGTCTCTGGGGAAGCATGTTCTTTGCACTGCTTCAGACCTGGCCTGCCCAGGGTGTGGGAAGGAAGCTGCAAGCAGCACCACCTGCCTCCCTGTCTTCAGGTCTCCTGCAGCACAGTGGACAGGCCCACAGTCTGACTCTACCCATGTGACTCCCACTCCCCAAAGTTGTAAGTGGGCAGAGCAGGCCTCTAGGCTGTTCCCTCTTGGAAATATCAAAACCGTAACTGGCCCCTTGAAAGGCAAAAGTCCATTTTGATCTGGAAAGGGGATAATGAAGCAGGATGAGGAGGCCAGAGGCCTGGAATAAGAAGCTGGAAGTAAATGGACCAGTCACTCTCCCAGGTGCTGGGACAAAACACCCAACACTCACAGCTTAAAGGAGGAGACAGTTATTTTGGTTCAGTCCAGGTTAGGCTGGATCCAAGGAGGAAGCAGCACAGTGGAAGGGTATGGAGGAGAAAGCTGCTCATCCTGTGGCAGCCAGGAAGCAGGGAGAAGCGTGGAGCTGGGGCAGGAGCCCACCCTTCAGGGTCACCCCAGTGAGTGACCTCTGACCAGGCCGTGTCCCCCTGTAGCACCATCAGCCAGCATCCACCGGTGGGTCCACTGGTGAGCACAGCGGAAAGTCACCCCACAGCCAGTCGCCTTCTGCACGCTGCTGATGTTTGGGGACACCTTAGGCTTACTCGGGAAAAGCCGGGGACAGCAGCAGAGGTTATGCCTACATTCCCTGCACCGGTGTCAGCTTTGTCAGGGAGTAGACTTGTGCATCCTCTTTGCTGGTCTGTTTTCTATCTCCCTGGAAAGTCCTTCAGCAACTGGGCTGAGCCTGGCCACACCACTGGAGCACTCAGACAATAAACAGGGAGGTCATTGTGAAATGCTCTTCCTACCCACTGCTTCTTCACTTGCAACCTGCTTCACTGTGAACCAAGTGAACAGCCATGATGGTGTAAGAACCCAGCTTCTCAGGACCTTTCTCCATTTCTCTTCAAAATGGTTTTGCCACCGACTGTTCAATGCAGTTGGGTGGGTTAAATACCTGACTGTGAGCTGAGGCAAACCAAACAGCACAGTGCACTGCACTGCTCAGTAACACTCAAAATACTTAGCTTCCTGGGTGTCTGTGTAGGGAGTGTCCGTCCCTCAGGGGCCCGAGTCTCTGAAACTGATAGACTGTGAAGTTCAGCAGCGACCCTCTCTGGAGACAGCCGAGTCCCGCTTGAGTCCAAACACCCTGGGCTCCTCACTGGCGCCATTTACCTGGGTGTGGACATAGCTGTCTCTTCGCCTGGATCTCCTCATTGGGAGGAAATTGTTCCTTCGTGGATACAAAGCTATGAGCTTTAAAGAGGTCACTTGACTGGCACATTTAAGCAGTGCCTGGCATAGTGACTTCCCCTTCTCAGGCACCACTGTTAATTTTTAGTATTATTGTCATATCTGCCAGTTATTTTCTAGCTCAGCCCTTGTTGTCCTCAGGGGACATGGACATTGCTGCCTTCATTTAATTCACACTGTTCTGGAAGCACTTCTTTCCTCTCAAGGATAGAGAGATGATAAGACACAGCCCTGCCTGGCACATTCTCAGAAATACAATGTGGAATCGAGATCCACGCTGCTCCTGCCTAGGACAGGGCTGCAAGGAATCCGAGGCGAGGAGGAGCTCTGCATCTGTAATCGGGGGACAGGGAGAAGGGGTGTGTGCTCGGCCTTTGCAGAATGTGGTGACCAAGGCAGGACAAAGCCCATTCCGTTGATGGCTCTGCACCTGGACTGGCTGCTGGGGCTGTAGGTGTGTGGAACCTCGATGTGAGCATGCCCAGTCCCCCAGAAACCAAGTCATTTAGTTCAAATCAGCTCAACAGACTAGTGCATTACTTCCCGGGGGTTGCAAAAGCCAGAAGAGCCCCAGCTAGGGGGGAGTTGCCATGACGATGGCAGCACAGCCCGCAGGGCAGGAGGCAGAGCTGAGTCCAGGATCAAGGGGGCGCATCGGGTGCAGCAGTCACCATGGCAGGAAGAGGACAGCACCTCCAAGGACGAACGTGCAGGCCCAGAGCAGGAGTCACCCTGTGCTCCCTGGGTAGAGGGTGAGAAGGAGCAGTCGTGGAAAGGGGAGGCAGCAAGGAGGGGACCCTGATGACAGCTGCACATTGTGTTCCTCTGCTGAGTCCTGCGGGCCAAGATTAGAACAGGCAGGCGGACAAAGTGTCAGCAAGCCTGTGTCGCAGGGGTGCCTTCCCCTGGAGACCAGGTGCTGTGCTTTGCCCGGAGATGTGCTCGGGGCTGGGCCCACCGTCTCCTCCTTTTTCCACTCCCAAAGTCCTCTAGATTGCCCTGTGTTCCACTTGATTGCAAAGCGGCTTCAGCTTCGCCAGGCCTGTGCTCCATGAAGGGGTGGAGGGAGACAGGTCACCTCTACGGTGCAGCAAGGCAGGCAGCCAGTGCAGCCACATGGGGGACCCTTCTTCAGGATGAACTTTGATATTGCTGGTTATTCCTATTTTTTGTTAAAAATCAAAAAGACAGTTGAGAAGACCGAGAACTAGAATGCGTATAAAGGTATACATTTATGCATTTATATGTGTTTAATGAGTCATATTCTTGGTGAAGTGGATTGCTGAGAGATCACTCAGTTCACACACACACAACAGTAGCAGCCCCCTCTGACTCCACCCGTGTCAGCTCATGGCTGCTATGAGCCCTTCTGCATGGGCTAGGCAGCCCCTCCGCACTCCCCATCTCTCTGTCCCCTGCGCCTGGGACCTTGGATCTCAGCCATCCAGTCTCATTTACTCTGCACTTGGCGCCACGTCCCGTGGAAGCCCAGAAGTCTCCGCAGCTTCAGCTGTTACTCACAGACGAGAGATTCTCCAGCCCACTCTGAGTAGTGACCGAGAGGTCATGTTGGTAGCTCATCCAGGAAAAATGGCAGCTGGATGTGGCTGCCAATCATCACTTCAGCTTGAACGCCCTCTTCAGAAATTCTTTTTTTCTTGTTTTCTTTTACGAGATCTCTTCCTTCTCTCAATTTTCCAGTTTAGACATCTCCATTTCCCCATTTCTGGGATTTAAATATAGCAGATGCGTATTGCTTTTTATCTTCAAGTCCTCACTTTCAATTCAATTTCTGTTTCTGTTTCCCTTAGGATGCATGTCATTTCTGTTCTTACTGTGATGACTCTGGCTTAGCGCTCTGGTCACTGCTGTCCTGATACAAAGCCACCAGCACACTGTGTGACAAGGTCTCCCCTCCCAGTGCCACTGTCCCATTCCAGCTTTGCCTGATTAGCTTCTCTTGGAGGCTGTCTTCCTCCTTTCTTCTCCCAGTGCAATCTGTCTGGCTTTTGTATTATTCCCCTTCTTCCCACCTGGCCTGTAGGATGGAGGTAGCTCATGCTCCTGATAACAGTGTTTACCTCCTCAGTGGAGACCCACAGAGCCCGTTCATCTTAACTGTCAACTGGACTTGGTTACCAGGCTCCTGTGGAGATACTGGACTGCAAGGATACAACCTCATCACTGGCTTAACCCATTGATTAGTTCGTAGTGCAAAGGACTATTAGGAGGTAGGACCTAGCTAGAAGAAGTAGTCCCAGGGGCATGAACTTGGGGAGTGGATCTGGTCACCAGGCTGTTCTTCTTGACTCTGTTTCTGCTCTCTTTTCTGGATGTCATAAGTTGGGCAGCTTTTCTCCACTGTGATCTTCTACCGTGATGTTTTTGCCTTTAAGCAAATTTACCATGGACAGAACTCTCTGAAATCATGAGCTAAAAATAAATTTCTCCTCCTTTAAGTTTGGGACATCAGGTATTTTGTCCCAGTGTCAGGAAAACTGACTAATCTATCTACTTTCCATGGAAATCTGTATGTGTGTGCTGAATACATGAACATGGTGCACATGTGTCAACCTAATGTAAACATGAAATGGTGCATCCCTTATTCTCAGCTCTCCACACTCCAAGGCTCAACTCATTCTCCCAGCTACACCACCTGTGAGGTACCTGTGCACCCTGGACTGCCCAGAGAATCTGCTCCGATGTTCTCCACTCCAATCTGGAGTGCCTTTGTTAGTCACGGCTGACAAGCCTCATCATATTCATCGGGCATGGTCTACTCTAAAAAGCGTCCTGTCTGCGAAGCTTTCTTCCCCTTGTGGTTCACAGTTTGATCTTGGCTCTGACCTAAGCCAGTGTGCCCTGCTAAGTCCTAGATTCTCTTGTAGATCCCTCCAAAGACTGACAGTCGCGAGGGTTAGCTGCTCCCACACACCTCACTATCGGCTTACAAGAAAAGCGAGCCCAAAGTGGTTAGCACGGTTCCTTCCATGAGTTTGATGAAGCTCTGGCTCCTTACTTTTTGAATTCTCTGACTAGGTTTTGCATGAAAGGATAACTTGTACCAGACGGAAGTAATTCCCATCATCTTTTAGAATTGGCAGCAGGTAATGAAAAGTTCTTTGCCCTTAAAGTTGAACATAAATCTCTATATGGATCAAGCTTCAGGCACCCTGTTTTAAGGTACAAACAATAGGATTCTTACAGCCTGTTCATGCAATGTTGGAACGTGTCTCCAAAATGTTTTCAGTTCTCCCCTCTTAAATACAATTCATTTTGTTGTTATATACAGATGACATGTACATGGCAGTGGAGCCCCACAAAGAGTTCTGAGCTTTGACCTGGCAACGACACTAAATGGATGGACAGAGAGGAAAGAGAAGATGCCCCAAGAACAGGGGAACATGCTACAGAGCGAAAGCCATGTAGTTGCCATGGTTGACAACCTTCTGAGAAGGCTCCACAGGAGGAGCTGGAGGGGAAGAGGAGTTTCGGTGATGGTAGGAGTAAGTAACATAGAGAGTGGCAATTTTTCAAGAGAAGCATCTCTAATGAGAGACCACTATCAATGCTAATTTTTCTAATTAATGGAACCCCAACATGACACATATGCACACACACACACTTCTGACATTTAGCACTTAAAGTATCAAACTTATGATGCTGAGGGAAATGAACAGCATCTTCTTTGGCAGAAGCCACCAGTGGAGTTTGCTCATCCTGAGTATACGGCTGTGGTGGAAGCCGCTGCTGGGTATAGACTTAAGACAACAGAAGTAGCCTTCTCTAGCATAAAGCTCAGAGCAGCTGACACACACTGTCCCCACCCAGGTACTGTGGAGCCGTGGCTAAGATGCTAAGTGGGCTCTTCCGCGCATGTGAGCATTAATTGAAGCATTAATTAAAACCCTGCATTGAGCTGCTGCCGAATGCAAACTTGAAGCATGATGCTGACTTATTTGCTGCCTTTCTCTGTGTGTAGCTGTTACAGGAAAGTTGAAACATACCCAGCAGCACTGTTGGCAGGCTGCCGAGATTCCAGTCTTGACTGACTCCCGAGAGCTTTGAACTGGATGGGCGGCTAATATTACTTGTTTATGTGACCTCCAAAGAAATGTCATAGCAAAGATGATGACGACAGATTACTACTTACTGTGCACTCAAAAAATCTCTGGTTAAAATCTGTCGGCTTTATGTTTATTTTCATTTTTCTCTGCATTTGTTTTTCAAACTGGAGGTTCTGTTCACATTAATGCAATAAATTATTCCAGTCTTGAATATATATTTACCAGGAGATCAAATCAAAGTATGCAGTACTTAAGGAGCACCCATAGGTGCAGGGCAGCATGGTCCAGTGATGCATGAAGTCGCAGAATGGGCCCCAGTCCCAAGACTCAGTCTTTCGGGTACCCAGAGAAATGGCTCAAATAATATTTTCACCTATCGATCTGCCTAACACCATCCTTTCCTTGACTAGACAGTAGAATCAACCACCTTAAGTAAGAACTTATTCTGAATTGGCCAGGTAAAATGTTTACCAGACATGTGTGTTTGAGAGCTATTCCCGGGCATTTCTTGGTGGTCTCCGGAAACAGCTATCTTTTCATAGACTACCAAGGAGCCAGAACCTGGTTTGGAAAGAGGACTGGCAAAAAATGACCATGTGCATAGCACTTCACAAAACAAAATCAAGGAGCAAAACAAGAGACACGGGACCCCACTGATGCAGAGTGGCCGTAGGTCCGTGGCCTCAACTCCCCACAGCTGGCGGGCCCAGCTTCCTCCAAGAGTGCACGCTGGTATTTCCACCGAAACCACCAACCATGGCCCGTCCAGCTCAGGAAGCTGCCACGGTCCCCTTAGGGGACAGGCAGGAGCCTGCCCACGGGGCCTTGCTGAGATGCCTCCCAGCTGAAGAGCGCGGCCAGCCTGAAACTTGAGGATGGCACATTGGAAATCACAGTGACGGAAAGTCTCCTAAGTCACCCTGGTCCCTTGGGCTGACGGTGCAAGTCAGGCTGAGATTGCTGGAGAGACACAGGCAGGCATTCTCATGTACACTTAAATACTTAAATCCATGTTCAAAGAATGGAAAATCTATGTTTTCGAAGTAAACACAGGCACCAAACAAAACTTCACTTGTGCTTGAACATGGCAGCTATATATCAACCTGCTGAATTTATTTTTATTCTAAGATTTTGAATCCTGTGCAGTCTATGAAGAAAATCCATCCCTTTCTCATTCAGAAATAGAGAAGATCACTTTCCATTGTATTCTTGATGTTCCTCACAGCGGGTGTCTGTTTGGCACAAGGAAGCCAGACAGATCTTGAAGGAAGTGTTATTTTGCCCCAGGGTAGTTTGCCTCAGTTTCAGGCCTCCGTCCTCTTCCAGTTTTCTAAAACACCTTCCAGCTGCCCTGGTCTGCGATCCTGGCTTCACAGAGTCTGTCTCCTCTGGTCCGCACCTCACTTCTGCACATTCGTCTGCCACATTCCTGTTCTGGGGGGCCAGGACCCCTGGAAGAGCAGTGTGTCTTACCTCCTTCCTTTGGCCCTAACCTAAGTGCGTTTGTGTCTGTGTAGCAGAGGCACTTGGGTGTGATCGGCCTCTGGTACACAAGTGTCTGCAGACCAGAGGTTTGATCCGAGTTATGGGATTGTAAAAGAAGAGTTACCGGATTCAGGTACAGGAACCTCCTTATTACATGGAAAGGAACCCGCCTAAAGCCTTTGCAATAATGGGTTCAACTCAAGCCTAGAACGCCTGACATTTTTAGGCTTCTTTTTTTCTTTTTCACTTTAAAAAAATTGGCTATTCAGGTTAGTGGGTTTCATTTGGCTGATTCATATGCACATGTAACTGAGACATCTTCACCCGGCTGTCACTGTCTTTGGCCTGTCTCCCACCAGGGTCACATTTTGGGGTGTTGCAATGTCTATAAGACATTTTGTTCATATCTATCCCCAGCACCTGCCCTTGCCCCTCCTTCCCCCTCCCTGGACCCCACCTTGAACTCAGTCCCACCTCCAGTCCTGGCCTGGTCCCCTGATGCACTCAGCTACCAAGGATCAATGCGGGACCAAGCTCTGGGGTGCACAACTGGACGGCACAGCAGCAGAGTCCCACTCGACCCGAGACACGGAGTTTTCACCAACCTGTCAAGGTTTCTCCATAAAACAAAATTTTCTAGTCATCAGGATGCATAGGAAAACAGAATTAAGAACAACGTGAAGAACTGAAATGAATAAAAATAATAATGAGCACCTCCACCTTTTCCTGCTTCTCTACGGAAGAGAAGTTAACTCTGTCTTCACAGTCGATTTTGCCAAGTGGTTTCATAAAAGCAGGACCTCAGCTCTGTGAACACATGAAGAAACCACCTGTCTTGCTCCCTGTACTGAGTAATTCTCCTCCTCTGACATGTGAGGGGCCCCGCCCCGGCTAGGTTCAAAGTTACGTTTCTACCAAGAAGAAATATTTTCTTAATGAGCCGTAAGTGTAAGAGAGGAAATATTTACAGAACACACTCAGGTCTGTCTCCCCTCAGACACACAAAGGCCACTCTCTGTTACTGTTTTCCGGTAGAAGGGTGTTAAGCAGACTAACGTAGATGAGATGATCACAAGATGCAAGAAGAGAGAAGCAGAATGTTTTTACTGAGCAAAGACCATTTTTAGTGAGTTAAAGTTTTCTAAAACAGAAGCAAGTCTGTATTTAGCTATTACAATTGCTACTTCTCACTCATTTTCATACTTTGTAAAAGGAGCCCTTTTTATGATTCCGATGCCAACACCATTGCTCTTTGGGGCCGGAAGAGCCCTATAGAGGGCAGGGTAGGGCACTTGGCAGAGCCGTCTTCCATCTGTCTTGGCTGGTACCCCCTCCCTTGTGACAACCAAAACTGACTTCAGGGCTGCCTCTGGGGATAGCATCACCCCTGTCTGCCAGGGAATTCACTGGATTACACTACTAAGCATTCAGCACAGGCCAGGCACTGTTCTGACCACTGTCAATCACCAAACAACCTATAGGAGAGGCATTATCAGCTGCTATGGTCCAGGAGCTTCCCCACCCCAAAGCTTCTGCTGAAATGTAAAGCCCAGAGTCTCACACTGGTGATATCCTGGCTCCTGGAGGCAGGGCCCTGGGGAGGATTAGGTGCAGGCATAAGAGGCCCCGTGGTTGCCTGTGAATCTAGAAGAAGAGGAAACATGGTCTGGGGAGACGGGCTTCCTGTGTGGCCACATGACAGGGGACTGAAGTCTCCCTGAGGAAGAAAGAGCTCACAGACACTACCCCTGGGCTCTGAGGTCCCCGGCCTCCAGAGCTGCACGAAATACACTCACTTCCTTTGGAAGTCATCCAGTCTGCGACAGTGATGCTCTGCTAAGGCAACAGGGATAGGAGTCAGGCCTGGCTGTCTTCACTTTGAAGAGAAGGAAACCAGGGCAGAGAGGCTGGAAGAGGACTGACAGTGCCCCCCATACAGGTCCTCACTCCTGATCCATGTCTGACTTTTCCACACTGATGTTTAAAATCAGAAAACTCAGAATACAAGCAAAAACTCTGTGCAGTAAATACACTACTGACTTTGGTGCCAAATAGGGAAATGCAGCACACAGGAAGATTTTCCTAAATAAGTGTTGCAATGGGGAGCCAGGAGCTGGTAGAATTTATATTCTCTGGTGCAGGGGGACTGGTTCTAGGAGATCAGTACAAGGTGTCATCAAAACTACAGTGAACGCATTCAATTTAAAATGCTTGTTAGAGTAAAAGACACATTGCCATTAATTCCCCTTGCTTCAAACACACACATTCCATTGTTGCCACTCTCCAAAGCAGCTCGAGTCCTCCTTCGGAGCGTTCATTGAGGTTGCCTCCATGCCCTGCGTGCATCCCAAATGCTGACCTTTCCTGATCGCTTTGGCTTTGGGCAAGAGCAGATCCCGTGAAGGAAAGTGGACGGACACATGCATGTTCTCATCTGGCCGAAATTGCCATCAGTGGCTGGCTGATGGGGGATGGCCAAAAGGACAGTAAATGCTTAGTTAAAAAAAAAAAGATTACTACAGCAAAAGACACATTGCCATTAATTCCCCTCAAAATATTGAAAATACACCTTCTCGCTTCAAACCCACCATGCTGTCTTTCCTGGTGATGTGTCCCTTACTGCAGTAAGTCCTTTTTTAACCCAAACATGCATCTGATTTTTGGATTACCTCCTGCATGCTCCTGGGCTTCCTCTGATAATGTTTCCTCACACAGCTCATTATTCAAGTCATGAGAGTGTAGACATTCAGCAAACTAAAGCAAAAAGAGGAAAATAAAATGCTTAGATTTGAAAAAGACTGGAACACATAACCTCAGTGATGCATCACTCAGAGAAAAGCAGAGCCCCAAACATGCTGCAGCTGCCACCCTCGCTCCCAAGAGGGACACAGTGGGCAGTGGGCAGGGAAAAGAGTCTCAACCTCACTCCTTAGTTTTATTGAGCATATTAACAACGGTACATGATTTTAATTATCTCATACATCTTATATCAAACAAAAATATAGTAATACTAGAAACCACGACTTTAAGGTGAAGGAGATACAAATATACAATCAAAAGTATTAATAAAAATATATTCAATTTAAAACAATTTAAAATGTTAACATACATTCATACATTTTGGAATATTTTTATCACTTCTGTACACTAAAAATCTGGGAGCTAATAGACCGAGAAGCAGTAAACATCCTTCTTACCAGTATGTTAATTTCTAACTGTTTCTTCTACTAAGTGGAGGCAGATCTCCCTGCAGAAAGTGATGATGCCAAGTTAGGACCGTGTACAAAATAACCCTGGGCATCTTCTTAAGAAAGACTAATGCCAGGGTATCAGAAGGACACTGAGAGGGAACGGAATTTGGAAATGGAGGGAGAGGAGAAGAATGGGAGGGAAGAGAGGATACACAAGAATGAAGATGCATGATGTCCATGTACCAATGCCTCTCAAGGAATGCGGTCATCATGTACGACAAATACATGTCTAATAACAAAATAGACTGATGGGGGCACTTCCATCCTTGGCATCCAAATATACTGTCAAAAGGCAAATTATTATTTAAAGATGTCTTTGAGGTCATAGCATAGCAGGAAGGGGAAGACAGGAAGGGAGAGGGAGAAACTCACTAGTTCCTGTTGGAGTTTCCTGGTGCACTAGAAAACCTATGAAAATTGATAATTACAGCAAAGCACTGGGCAAACATCATGCCATGTTTATTGTTTCTTTCTTCTAAGGGGGAGAACAGTTTGTGCTTGGTTGATGAAGGAAAATTTTCCACTGATGAATTCTGGGTAATGAGAAGAAATGATAGCAGCAGAAAATCACCATTCTGAAACCCCTCAAAAGCAACTGATGTAGGGGAGCCCCCGAAAGGTATCTGAGCTAAGCAGGGTGGATTTCTGATGGGGAATGTCCACTTGCAAAGGGAGGGCAATTTGAGGCTGGTGTCCCTCAAACTGTCTGGCAGTAAGATCCCTAAAGGGGGACAAGAGTTACACTATGACACAGGCAGCTGGAATCTATCTATCTACCTATCTATCTATCTACAAGCAAGGTATGAAGCCCAGGCTGACCTCAAACTTGAGATCCTCCTGCTTCAGCCTCCTGAGTGCTATGATTACAGGGATATGCCAATCGTGGGGCTTGAAAATATTCTGGACAACAATATCTGATCAGAAGCTAATGGTGCCTCAGCCATGGTCTCCAGCTTACATGCAGAACCCAGGGGACACAGGAACAAGTGAAATGACACAATGTGGAAACGAAGAAGACAGGAGACAGCACGGATGTTCCACAGCTGCTCTGTGATTCTAGAAAACCAGGGTCACGAGAGGGCAAAAGACCACTATCTTGCACCAAACAGACAGTGGCACGGGACAGTAAACAGTGATGATCCATTTGCTCCAGTGCTGTGCTCTAAGCTGGGGTCACAAATGCAGGAAGCATTAGTGAGATGTGCTATAATTAGAGCCAAGATAACATTCACTCAGGTGGTACAGTGCACAGCAGGTGTCAGAGTAATTGGCTACGGATTCTGTATCACTCTGCACATTGGAGTACTTAAAGAAAGCCTATGATGTTATCTATTTAGCCTATTCGCTGTTTGTGGAGGAGCGAAGAGTCTGATTCCCAGGTTCTATAAGTAATTGGCCAGTCTCCTCCTTCTCATGCATCAAGGAAGTTTCCCCTGTTCCTCAACAGAGGTGTCCACCAGGGGTGCTCTGCACTCTCCAGCTGCAGACCCTCCAGGGGCCCAGCTCCTGAGACTCTCAAGCTGGTTCCCATTCCCAGCTTCACTTTCCATTTTTTGGCTCAGAGTTCAGATTGGTGGATGCTATAGGGATCTGACATGTGAAGGATGAAGAATCATGGGAAGAAACACAGGGCAAGTGACTGAATCCTGCAAGGAGGAAAAGTCACCAGAGTGGAGCCAAGGCCGCTACTCCAGAGCCCAGAGAGGGGTGTGTGTCCCTCAAGTCACCAGCGATTCCTAATCCCTCATCCAGAGAGTAGATGAATGAAAAGAAGCAACTCTGAGTCAGGGCAGAGAGTCAGGGCAGCCCTGAGTGTCTGCCACCATGGTGGTCTTGTTGCGTGGCTGAGGGAGAGGCTCAGCCTCACCCAGGTTTCCATCTGGCAGCCAGAGTGGGGCCTGGTGAGGGGACCCCTTCCTTCCTGAGGGTGAGGAGTTGGTCCACAGCAACTGCAGCTGGGACAGAAGAGTAGGGGCAGAGACAGGAGGGTGGTCTCTGTCCTGGGATCCCACGGCCAAGCTCACCCAGCCATCCAGGTGCACGAGGGGTTTGTCACAGTGGAGGAGGAGGGAGGAAAGGGGGGAAGGAGGAAAGAATGAGAAAGGAGGGAGGAAGAAGAGAGAGAGGGAGAGAGGGGAGAGAGAGGGAGAAAGGGAGAGGGAGAAAGGGAGAGGGAGAGAGGGAGGTTGAGAGAGAGGGAGGGAGAGAGAGAGAGGGAGGGGGAGAGAGGGAGGGAGGGAGAGAAAGAGAGAGAGAGAAGGGGAAGGAAATAAACCCCTGTGCCCCTCACAGCATAAACAGCTTTTTATATGCTTCATTCTCTAATTCAACACTTGCCATGTGGGAAAAAAGAAAAATTATTTTTAAAAAATTAGGTCACACTCTAATAAACCACTATCATGGCTCATAAAATGTTGTTTTTTAGGTAAAAAGGATATTAGGGATAAAAACTCACTGTCTCCCCAACTATAATGAATATATAACTTTTATTTAAAACATGTACATATTAAATTTTCCTTTCAACATTAGAAATGACCATAAAATAAAATATTTCGAAAGGTCTCTGCTTACTCTATAGAAAGAAACTAACAGTTTAAACAAATTAATCATTAAAGAATTCTGGCATACAGTGTAAAGAATCAGTGAATCTCAGAATCGGTTCTTCCAAACAATAAACAAAATAGACAAACCCTTCACCCATCTTACCAAAAGAAAGGAAAGACTCAAATCCATGCAATTAGAAATGAAAAGGTGAAATTACAACAAACAACACTGAAATCAACAAGATTTTTATTAACAATAATGAAAAACTACACTCCCATAAATTGGAGAATTCAGAAGAAATGAATAGTTTCCTAGATACATATGAATTATCAAAATTAAATCAAGAAGGTATAAAAACCATGAATAACCCAAAAATAGGCATTGAAATTGAAGGCGTAGTAATAAAGCTACCATCTAAGAAAAGCCCAGAACCCAGTGGATCCACTGCTGAATTCTATAAGAAAATAGGAAAGATCTAATTCTAATACTTCTACAACTCATTAATGAAGTTGAAAGGGAAGAAGTACTCTCGACATCATTCCTGGAAGCTAGCCATACCCTGATTCCCAAACCTCACTAGGGTCAAACCAGAAAAGAGAACTGAAGGGCAATCCCTTCAAAGAACATAGACACAAAAGTCTTCAACAAAGTACTGGCAAAAAGAATGCAACAAATCATCAAAAATCATACACCATGACCAAGTAGGCTTCATCGCAGAGATGCAAGGATGGTTCAACACATGCAAGTCAATAGCTGTAATATCACAAAAACAGAAGCAAGGACAAAATCACATGGTCATCTTGATAGATGCAGAGAAAGCCTTTGACAAAATCTGACATCCATTCATAATTTTTAAAAACAGGAGTATAGAAAAAAGGTATGTATACCTTTCTTTCTATGTATGTCTTTCTACACATATCTTTCTATGTATAGAAGGTATGTATACCTAGGTATGTATATCTTTCTATGTATAGAAAGACCTTTCCTCAATCTGATAAGAGCCATTTATGACAAATCTACTTCCAACATCATATTAAATGGAAAAAAATGAAAAGCCTTCTCTCTGAAATCAGGAACAGTACAAGGATGTCCTATATCACCACTCCTGCTCAATATAGTCCTCAAAACATTAGCCAGAGTAATAAGCCAAGAGAAAGAAACACAGGGGATATGCAGAGGAAAGAAAGAAGACAAATTATATTTATTTGCTGATGCCATGATCCTCTAAATGAAAGACTCAAAAATCCATCAAAAGACTTCTAGAATTAATAACCAGATTTAGTGGGTAGCACAGTACAAAATGAACATCCAAAAATCAATAGCATTCTTGTACACCAATAATGAATTCAATGAGAAAGAAATTAGGAGAAAATGCCATTCACAATAGCATCAGGAAGAATTAAGTACTTAGGAATTAACATCACCAATGAAGTGAATGACATCTATAACAAAAACTACAGTGCTCTGCAAAAGGAGGCTGAAGGGGACATCAGAAAATGGAAAGACCTCCTGTTCCAGAATGAAGCCAATATGGTCAAGATGCCATACTTCCAACCTGAGACACAGACTTAATCCAACCCCAATCAGACCCTCACATACTTAGAGAAACAAATGCTAAAACTCACACGGAACCAAAAGAAATACATAATAGCCAAGCAAGAGCCATTACAATCCCAGACTGCAGGATATATTACCAAGCTTCAGTGATAGAAACGTCTGAACAGAACCTTTGTTGCGTAGGAAATAGTGCCAATAATCAACAATTGGGATCTTATCAAATTTAAAAGCTTCTGCACAGCAAAAAATAAATAAATAAACAAACAAACAAACAAACAAACAAACAATAGAGTGAAAAGATGACCTGTAGAATGGGAAAACATTTTTGCTAGCTATTCCATTTGAAAATGACTAATACCTAGAATATATAAAACTAAAAAAAAGCTCTTCCAAAACAAAAGACCCAATCAAAACTGGAAAACTCAAATGAATAGACACTTCTCAGAAGAAGTATAGATGGCCAGTAAATACATGAAAAAGTGTTCAGCACTGCTGGCGGTTAAAGAAGTGCAAATTAAAACAACACTGAGACTTCATCTTGCTCCAGAAAGAATGGCTACCCTCAAGAAATCAAATAATATCAACTGCTGGAGGGGCTGTGGGGAAAACAAGCCCTTCTCCACTGTTGGTGGGAGTCTAAACTAGTGCAACCACTAAGGAGATCAGTACATAGAATCCTCAAAAACTAAAGCCAGAAATTCCATTCTATCCAGCGACTCCCCTTCTAGGGACCTTCCCGAATCATTTCATGCATCATATTACAGTGATCCACCTATACTCATCTTCATAGCAGCACAATTCCTGATACCTAAATCATGGAAGTGGCCTGTATGCCCATCAAAAGATGAAAAGATAAAGAATATATGGTATTTACGCACAATGAAGTACTGCTGCACTATAAAGAGTGATAAACTTGAGTCATTTGTAGGAAAATGGATGCTCCTCGAGACCATAATATTAAGTGAACTAAAACAGACACAAACTTAAATATCATGTAGTTTTTCTCATATGAGAAACCCAAAATATAGATAAAGAATAAGATAAAAGATAACAGAAAGTTGGGAGATTGATTTTTTGCAAAAGGAAAGGGAGCCAAGAGATGAAGAGAAGGCAGAGGAAGGAGAAGGAAAGAGATGAATTAAAGAATTAAGCTGTGTTGTGCATGTACCAGCTCCCTCAAGAAACATAATTATTACATACTGCAAATGCATACTAACAAAAATTAAATTTTAAGCCACCCAAAATTTAACTCAACTATTTATACTGCTAAAAATTAGTTTCCTCTATGAAAATGAAGAACCATATCATTCCATGTCAGACTGGATTTTCTTGCTTGTCTTAATCAGTCTCTGTCACATATTAGGGGAGTCTAGAGGAACAGAGTCACTACATCTAGTCACGCAGGAGACTTACTAGCTGGCTCCCAGGACCAGAGGCGGAGAGTCCACGAGGGCCACCTGCAGTGCAGAGTCCAGGGTCCCAGAGCTGCCCAGTCCAAGAGGATGGAAGTCATAGATCAAGAGGGATCAGAGAAGCAGCCCCAGTCCAAGATGGAAAGCCCGGACGCCTCCTGGAAGACAGAGCATGCATCCACATTGGAGGCTGAAGAAGCTGGAGACCTGCAACTGATGTCCAAACACAGCGGCAGCAAAAGATACACCTTCTCCAGGAGACGGAAGCTGTTCAAGGCTGTGCACGTTCTTCTTTCCCTTTACTCTACCCTGTCTATGAGCCTGTAGGTTGGTGCCACCTACACCAGGGTGGGCTTCCTCCTTCTCCTCATGGTCTGCACATCAATCCACAGACACACCAAGAACCATGCTTTACTAATCTGCGAGGAGTTCTTAGTCCACACAAGCTGACACATGAGGAATAACAATCACGTTGACAGTTTCCACTTATTTGGAGGGGCGATGAGACACGTTCTTGCTGTGTGGCCCAATCTCACATTGAACCATCATGTAGCCCAGACTGACACTGAACTTGCAATCCTGCTGCCCCAGCCTCCCAAGTGCTGGGATTGCAGGCTTGCATCACGCCCACCAGTTCTCCCTTGAACCTGTACAATGTGCGGAGGAAACTCTGACGTGAACTGACTCTGAAGGGAAATCTTCCACACTGTTGGTCGGAAAGTAAACTAGTACAGCCACTGTGGAAATCAGTGGGGACATTCCTCATAAAACTACAGGCAGAAATCCCATTTGACCCAGCTGCTCCTCTTCTAGGTACCTTTCCAAAAGAGTTAAAGATGTCATATTATAGTGACACCTCATACCCATGTTTATAGAAGCACAATTGATAACAGCTAGATCCTGAAAACAGTGTACATGTTCATCACCAGATGAATGGATAAAGAAAAGGTGGCATTTATACACAATGGAGTACTGCTCTGCCATACAGAAAGATAAACTTGAGGTATTTGTAGGGAAATAGATGCACCTTGAGGATGTAATTTTAAGTGAAATAAATCAGGCATTCCAGACTAAATATCTCATGGTTTCTCTTATTTGAGAAGCTCAAAATATTAATATACAAATGAAGAGTAAATGAGAAGATAGATAAATAGGAAGTAGGGAGAAATTCAAATAACTCCCCAAATTATCTATTGTGTTGTTTCAAAAATATTATATTTATGCTAATTTGTTTCATTTATGCTACTAGTTTTGAAAACAAAGTGTTTGCTAGTATGTTTGTTTCTTTTTTTCATTAAGTTTATTGGTACATTTTAGGCATACAATACAGTTACTTTCATTGTTGGGAACTTGTACCTTTAAAGGATACATCTTGGTTCTTATTTTTTCCCCTTCCCCTGCCCTCCCTTCACCCCCTCCCCCCTTCCCTGTTTACAGAGACTTTGTTTCCATTTTTTCCTTTTCTCATATTTTTTCCCTTCTTTCCTTTCCCTTACCCCTCCCACTTCCCCTGCTCCTTTAGACCTTTTTTTTCCCCTATTTCACATTATCATTGTTTCTTCTTTTAAGAGAGAATCCTTTTTGTCCATGTCTTGTACTCTGAGTAACTACTTTGAAGATAATAATAGACGGTGTATTAACTATTATCATACTCATTATTTTGTTGTGAAATTGTTTTATTTTTTCATGAAATAAAAAGTAAGAAATTCTCCAACCTCATTATGTTGCCTGTATGAAAATTTGGGGGCCAATTTGTAAAACCTGCTTTGAGTGTTTAGGGCGGCACTCCAAATACCTGGCTTATAAAAATAGTGTCCGAGCTGCAGCCACCAGCAAGGAGTGGCCGGGACCTCTCGAGTACCCACATTTCCACCACTGTGCGTGGCAGAACTTGGATCCACCATGGATGATCTCACAGGAAGACATTCAGCTGACGGTTAACCAGCTCACTGAGGAATCTCTGGAGAGTGCAAGGAAATCCTGGGCTCAGCCACTGAGTCTCAGGATGCAGGAATCCAGACCATCATCATGCCAGACGAACAAGGGGACAACTAAACCGCATAGACGAAGGCGTGGACCGGATAAACGAAGACATGAGAGAGTCAGGGAGACTTGAACAGCACTCACCAAGTGCTGCGGGTTTGAGTCTGTCCACGTAACGGGACAAAGAACTCTGAGTCTGGCAAGGCCTACAAGGCAAGGTGGGGACATGGCGGAGGCAGCTCACCTGGCAGTGTGGTGTCAAAGCCAGCCTGAGTCGCAGACGGCCAGCCTCAGCAGTCAGCGGTGTGGCCAGCGGCTGACACATCAAGCGTGTAACTAGAGACGCCAGAGAAGATGAGATGGAAGAGAACCTGACTCAGGCAGGCAACATCCTGGGAAACCTGAAGAACAAGGCCTTGGACACGGGCAGTGAAACTGAAGCTCAAAATCAACAAACAAACCAGATCATGGAAAAGGTTGACAGCAGCAAAGGTCATGTTGGCATTGCCAGCTCCCGAGCAAAGAAACACATTGACAGCTACAGCTACTGTTGTGCTGCGTCACCGCTTCGTCACTTCTCTAGCTGCTCCTCCGCCATTGCCTTTTCGGAGTTGGAAATTTTGATCTCACACTGTTAATCGGGAGATAAGGTAGAAGAGGGGCCAGTGGAGTAACAGCCTTCCTACTTTATTTTCTATTTCTCTTGGTGGTAGATACCGCTCGGTCTTCGCTATTCTCTTTTGCTATTCATGCTCTTAGATTGATTTTTGTCCATCACCTCCAGCAGGAAAGGGGGACCATTACCCTCTTCGCCTCAGCAGGTTCTTTTGCTTTCAAGATGTGGAAGCACTTAGGGATAATGCTTGCTTTTGGAACTTTTATACACAATACCTTTATCCTACGTCACCATTTTGTAACCCTTGCCTCAAAGAGTAGAATAAAATGAGGTTTTTAAAAAGTAATCCTAGCTGGGCATGGTGGTGCATGCGTATAATCCCAGCAATTGGGAAGCTGGGGCAGGAGAATCACCACAAGTTGAAGGCCAGCCTGGGCTACACAGTGAGTTCAGGACATTTTGAACTAGACATTCATGCATAGATTCTGTGGTCCCGATTCATAGTGTATACACAGGAACACATACACAGATGAGTGGTTTTTTATTTTCATATGACCAGCAGTATCATGGTCCCATTACAGACCTATTGACTACATAAGCTTGCAACTGGTCTTTGAAGAAAAAAATGTAGATATATATGTGTAACTGGAGAATCTCTAAAGCAAGGCATACATTTTTTTGAAAAATTTGACAAAATATGTGAATTCAGATTTACTTCAATGCTAAGAATTATGTTTAGATAAGAAACAGAAAACTTATTTTGATCTCAGGTAGAAAAGTAGGTTTCTTTGAGTTTTATCTAGCTTTATATGTCTAAAATTGCAATGGATTTTTTCTGTCTCACTGAAAATGACTTGGAAACTATGGTTTTGGTTTAATTATGGGTGGTTTCACTGTTGCTCTCTTAGCCTTGCATAGTGAAAGGTGTCCGGAATCGAGTTTTATGTAGATCCCAACAGTACTACAGGAGTATAATCAGTATCTGTCCTCTTTATTTAAAACTAGCATCTGCACACTTCACAGCTGTCCATGTGCATTGTTCCTACCAGCAGCCACTGTTTCTCATCATTAAATTTTGTAACTAATGAGTGGTATTATCCTTTCGAATAGGTAACTTCCTTCTGTGCCTGTTGTTTGGTTTTGGTTTGGTTTGGTTTTTCTACCTGTTGTTTTGGAGGCAATAATTTCATTAGCTTTTGCTTAATGAACTGAATAAAGCAGAATTCCATAAATAATAAAATAGAGGAAGCCCTGCACACCCGAACCCACTGTGGGGACCTTGGCACCTACCTCACGGCTGGGGTCCGATGGTTCCCAAAGCCATGTGCTGGAGCCCTCACTCACCCTCAAACGTGTGTGTGAATGGTGTTTGGGGTGTCAGGGTTGGATTCACCAGTGAGAGGAAATCGTCTGTGGGCGACTCACATGGCTCTGAGGGAGGAGCCTGCTGCCTCCCCGAGGGTGCCTCTCCTCAGACCCCAGAGCCACGCTCTTCTCCTGTGCCTCCAGAATCGGGAGTCCAGAACTTCTCTTCCTATCAAGTAATCATTCTTGGGTGTTTTGTTATAGCCACAGGAAACAGACTAAGACATTTGCTAAGTATCCCTTCTGATCCTTCAGTCATTGGGTGCATTAGGACATAAAATTCGGAACGATTTATGAGGACTGTGAATTTTCCTGAAGCATATTGAGGCAGGCTCGAGGCAGCCACATGGCTAGCTGGAAAGTGAGGGGTCTCTGGCGATGGAACAGGGGGCCAAAGAGCAGGACAAGTTCCACATGGAACCTCCTCCTTTTGATACGGCCCTGGCTCATTTCTGCATATTGACTTGGCCTTTGTAAACATGATAGAGCGTGATTGTGTTCTATCCAATTAGCCTAACCTTTGCCATGGTCATAAAACTTTATGCAAACTGCCGCTCACAGGCTTGGCAGTCCGGGGAAACAATGATCAGCTTATAACTCTTCAAGATGTTTTTGGCAAATAGCTAATAAGAACTCCTTTTTTCTCACAAGACCTTCAGCTGATGGAAAAGTAGAAGAAAAAAACGAGGACTGCAGTCTCATATAGGCAGCGATGATGACAGCCCCATTAATAACACGGATCATTAAAATTTATAAAAAGCTATTCTTAATATAGGATATAAATACATTTCTCAGGCAGAGCTATGAAATTTATAACCTTTTTATTGTCACCAGAGGACTTTCCCACTGCTCTGCCCCCGCCACCGTCTGCCCTCTGTCATAAATCACGGTGTGGTTAATAACCTAGATTACAACTACCAGTTGCATTTACGGAATTAAATATTGACTATGTGAAAATGTTATTACATTTTTACTGATCGGAAGACCGCAGAACAGCCCTGCAGGACATGTAGCCGGACAGAAATATCTGTGTAATCTTTGTTGGAAATACAGTTATGGGGTGCTCAGTAACAACTGATACAGTTAGAAGAGTGAGGAAGGAAAGGAGAAAACGCTGGTTCCTTAATTTTACACTCGGCCAAACACGTCAGGAGGAGGCCGTTACACTGAAGCATTACATCTTATTTTCAATTTAGGAGTCTCCAAGCCAAACTCATGAAGTAATTACCAAAAGGCAGACAGTAGAGCAATATGTGGGAAGCTATGGTGTCCATATAGAATAAGGCTTATGAACAACGTTGGTGAGATTCCTGCAGGAATCACATGCTGTACAACCACAGTGCAGACACATTCCAGCTTCTTGTTATTGGTACAGAACCCTGGATAATCCAGTCTCTAAGTTTTTCAGGGGCATCTACTATTCACCGGAGAGTTGATCAGATAAAAAGTCTAGCCCTAAAAGGTAAGATTGTCCTGGCACCTGTCTGAGCCATCTGCACGTCCTGGAGGTTTGGAACTCGGTTTAATCCTCCCGCGGGGTCTGTCTGCAGCCCCAGCTCGGGCTGTGCAGTCTAATGATGCCTCCATCTGAAGACTCACCATGCAGCCAAGGCCCTGGAAGAGGACAGAGCACAAGCTCTTTCACCCTCTTACACCCAGCACCCAAAGGCAATGAGTGGGCTCTTGCTCACACAGACATGTGGAGTGGAAACCGGATTGAGTCCCACAAGAATCTCAGTTTCCTCTTGCTGGAAATCCAGGGACCATAATTCATCGTCAACTGTGCCATATCGGGGCTTTAACTGCATATTCTTACTGTAGCTTTCTGGTGGTATTATTTTCCTCCTCTTTGAGTAGCTGCCATTCTATTTTTTGAAAATAATATATTTGTGTTTTCATTCTAAAGAAAACTTAAATGGTTATCATTGTGAGCAGCAGGTTTTTAATAAGCACATAAACCTAGATGGCTTATTAAAATTAACTTACAAAGTTTTTAACTTTACAACCTGGAAAAGAAGCACTAACATATTATTAAATTAAAGAAAGCAAGTGTATTCTACCAAGAATTAGACAGTGATCACCTCTTAAAATGTAACATTCCAAGTCGTTTACAACTCAATTCAAAGGAAATTAATGACCCTTATTGAAACCCAAGTTTCTTCCAGACCACAGAGGGAAGAGTCTGTGCTGCCCACCGAGAGATGACAAATAGGCAGACTTATTTCAAGAGACAGTATTTGGATTGTATAAGCATATTAGTTATTTTCTAAAGACATATGGAACCTCAAGGGAAATAGAGTTTGCACTCCATGGTCTAATTTAGCAGTAAAAATATTTTGTATTTTAAAACTGAGAGCGTGTGTTTTGGGAAAAACTAAATCAGTACTTATTTTAATGGCATAGTAATAAAATGTTTAGGGAAAGGGGATGAAGGTTAAGAGAAAATTCTTGTAATATCAAATTTGATTTGAAATATCCTTACAAACTCATTTACTTTTCCATTTTGGGTTTTCCCCTTTTTAAACAGTGCTCATCTCCCAGCTCTGCTTTGGGAGAGGCCGGGCAGCAGTGAGCACTCAGAGCCACTTCCAGCCAGCCAGACTCCTGGGGAGAGAGGGTTCGGGTGCAGGGAGAGTCCGGCACATCGCCAGAGACTGGTGCATCTGTGTGAGATATGGAATCCACAGGAAATGTCTCCCTGGTTACAGATGGGACAACGTGACCACCATAGCAAAAGGACAGGGTCCTTGTGTCTCAGTTTTCTCAAAGTCTCAGAAAAGTTAGGTCTCTGCTGCTTTCTAAAGATGTAGGTGGATCCAAAGCAGCCCGCTCCTGATGTGGTGTGGCCATGCACCCTGGGTATCAGCTGAAAATACAAGGGCCCTTCTGCATACTGGGCGGAGGGGCTAGGGAAGCAGGGACTTGAGAATCCAGAGACCTAGGAGCCATTCACTTGCCAGTCAGAATCCACCCCCTTTGTCTGGGGAGGGAGAGGGCGGACACACTGCTTCTGGGATTGCCCTGAGTCCTGGCCCTGCTCTGGGTGGACTCCAAGCAATGTCTCCCAGGTCTGCAGCCCTGCTTGCTGGAGGCTGGCTCCAGCTTCAGCCTTTGAGTGGCCCAGGCTGCCTGGCACAGCCCTGCACTCTGTACACAGGCTCTGGGTGGGCCTCTTACCTCTCCTGGTCCAGCCCAGCCATGCCTTGTGATGGTGAGAAGCCCAGGGTCACGGTGGGACTCGATGCCAGCATCTGAGGGGAGGCTCCCAGGAAGGGCAGGAGAATTAGGCTGGGGCACGGGACTGTGCTTGGAGGACCAGAGTCCACTGGCAAAGCCCAGTGCACACTGCACAAGGCGAGGGAGAACTGTGCCTGTGTGTGGCTTGCTTCAGTCCCTGCTCTGTTGCCTCCAACTCTGACAGGAACACAGCAGGTCTGTGTTTCCAACAGAACGGAGACCTTTGGAAGGCGGGGCCCTATTCAGAGGACACCCCACAACTCCTCCAACAAGCAACAGCACCCGAAACTGGCCAAGGCTCAGGTCTTCGGAGGGACCTGGGCCATCTGTAACTCAGAAAGGCCTTGGGGCCACAAGGGCAGGAGGGAGCTCTCTGTTTAGTCAGTTATATTTGCTCTTATTCCTTTGGGCAATTATATGTCTTTATCTTATGTTTTTCATGGATAATTGCCTTCCCTAAATTTGGGCAAAGTTAAATAAAGGTAAAACTCAAGACCAAGCCTTGAGTGGAGTGATAATGAAGAAATTAGCTCTCAGGTTAGCTCTCGGCCCCCTAGTCTCTTCCACTCTGTCTGCCTGTGTACTGACTCGCTCCCTCCATCGCGTACGTGTGTCACTCAGGAGTTCATAAAGTATATCTACTTTCCTTTCATTCCTGTGAGCAAGAGTACAGAGTGAGATGAATCTACAGCTCAATCTGATAACTTTGTATTTAGAAAAAAGAGAAGTCGACTGTCTGAACTCCCTGAACCACCACACTGGCTGGATCTCTCTTGGGGATTTGTCTGTGATCCCAAGGGATCCACTGAGGCTGAGAACAAGACGGATCCAGCTGTTGTCCAGCCAGAAACAGGTCACATCCCACTCTTGCTGCCGAGGAGCTGGGAAGACCGTTCTCAAATTCTTTGGGCTCGGTTTTCATCTACAAGACAAGGAGGCCAACATCTGTAGACACAGAGTCACTGTAAAAGTGCCTGGGACCCAGATGGACTCGAAACTCCAGGGCTCCATGTAACCAAAAGGCGAAAAACCCCTACAAAGAAAACATCAGAACAGGAAACCAGAACTTGAAGAAGACACTGGAAGATGGAAAGACTCCCATGTTCATGGATTGGCAGAATTAGTGTTATGAAAATGACCATATGACCAAATATGATCTCCAGACTCAATGCAATCTCCATTAAAATAGCAATGATGTTCTGCATAGAACTAGACAAAACAATTCTAAAATTCATATGGAAACAGAAAAGACCTGGAATAGCCAAAGCAACCCTAAGCAGCAAGAGCAAGGCTGGGGGCACCACAATACCTGATTTCAAATTATACTATAGAGCAATAGTAATGAAAACTCCATGGCTCTGGGAAAAGATAGACATGTTGACCAATGAAACAGAATGGAGGACACAGAAACAGATCCACCAATAACCACAGCCACCTGCTTCTGGACAAAGGAGCCAAAAATCTATGTTGAAGAAAAATTAGCTTCTTTAACCAATGATGGTGGGAAAGATGGATGTCCACTTGCAAAAGACTGAAACTAGACTTCCCTGAAAATGACATTCTAGGAACATGGGGCTGGAAGGAGGTGGTGTGGACCTCAGTGTGTGTGTAGGTCCCCTTGGCCAGATCTGGACGTTCGGCAGAACTCCAGGAACACTGGTGGGGCTGAACTAAAGAAGCCGCAGAGCGTCATGCCTTTGGGCCGTATTATTTCATTCTGGGTTCAATAAGAAAATTCAGGGATAATCTTAGTGAAATATGTGTGCATGTATGTGTGTTCATGTTTACATATGTGCATGCATATGTCACAGATAGCCAAGAATTGGTTATCTTTTCTTCCAAATCAAGTGACCTTGTGTATGTGAGTGTACATACACCTGTGGGTGCACTACTAGGGATTACTGCTACTAGGGTGTGTTACCAGTGAGCACTCAGCTACATCCGCAGCCCTTCACTGCATTCAGTTTTGAGACAAGACTGGCTGAGTAGCCCAGGATGACTTCTAATTCGCCATCCTGCTGTGCCCAAATAGATGGGTTACAGGCAGAAGTGGCAATATTCTTCCATCTGTTTTAGCACAGAAGTAATTCCTTTTTTCAAGGGATTACAAATGATACTTAGACTTTTGAAATGAAGCTTTCAGTTCAGGTAGAAACCATTTCAGGCTTTTTTGTATCTGTGCTGTAAAGCTTCAAAATGAGACAATAATCTACAGTTACAACTATGTCAAATTTCACGTGAGAGGAATTTGTATGAGGCTTTAATATAATATATGTAAACACTTGGGCAAAGTTTTTACTGCACCTATTTGTGAGTGTAACATGCCAGCACACATGAGGGGGCTGAGGAACCCACTCTTGTCCACCATGAGTCACCTCTTAACGAGACAGTCACGAGAGGAGAACCCAAGGGCTGAAAGTCTGCTGGGAGCGCCGGTGTCCATCAGAGAAACAAGAAGTCCACCTCTGAGAGGAAGACCCCGGTTGGGCTCTTGCCCTGCCTTCTGGAGAGAGCTCCTGGGCAGAGGAGTGTTTGTTAAGGGAGTGGCCCCGATGGAGATCATGGATGTCCCCTAGAATGGGGATTCAGGTCACAGCTGCCGGGACAAGAAATCCAGCCCGAGGCTGGCAACACGGGCCAGCAGCCCTCGGAGTGGCACTGAGAGCAGCACCATGGATGCTGATTCCTGCCTGGCACCCCCAGGGCCAGCGGGGAGCCTGTGCTGAGCTGAGGGGTGGGGCGGGGCGGCTTGGTGCAGGGAGCCCCCAGGCCCCTCGGGCTCCTTCCTGGGTGCTTGTGCTCTGCGTCCTCTCCCATCACAGCTGTGAGTCACCAGTCCAAAAATCCATCAAGTTCCTCTCCCGGCCCTGGGCCTGCGACAGCAGTCAAAGCGAGGATGGCCTTCCATTCCCAGAAACCCACAGCATGAAACTCCTCAGAGCTGCAGCTTTCAGTTCTGCTGTCTGTTATTTATGACTTAATCGTCATCAAATGGCACATGCACGTGGATTAAAAAGTCAAATAGCTCCGAGGGGCTTATTACAAAACTGGTGCTTCCCTCCCTCTCCTCTGACATAACTGGAGCTAGAGAAGCTTCTCAACGACGTCACACCTCTCTGTGGAATGCAGCTCCAGAAGCGCAGATGGCTTAAAATTCTACCATTTCACATCTCTATTTCAGATTTGATCTATTGTTCTCCTCTAGGAAAAGCTGAAATTTATTTTGTTTACACGCTCACACCTCACCGCCGCCCCGAGTCCTTTCTAACCCACGCTTCTGATCAGTGCCTTGCACTCCACGTCCTGGCCAGAGATGGGCTCGGTGCTTCTCTACATGCTCTTTCCTGGGGCCACAGAAGGGCCGTGATGAGGGATGATAGGGCCTTTCTCACACATCGCTTTCTGCTTCAGTTTGAGTGGTCAGCCGGCGTTCTCCTACATGCTTTGTTTTCCAGGTACCAAATGCAAACATTTCTGAAACGATCAGGCCCACCTTTTCATTATTTCTCCTTGGTGACTTCTTCCCAGGTCCCTACTTTCCCTGCCACTCAGGCTGTCCTTCCCACTGGCCACATGCCGGTGCTGAGCTGGGAGACTGGTGCAGGGAGGCTGGGCGGGCCTGGGTCCCCTCCGCAGACACCCTTGTGTGCCCAGCAGTGCCTTCGGAAGGGTTACGCCGTGAGGCTTGGTGCACAACTCCCTCCTGTTTGAAAACGCCTGTTTCCCTTCCCATGGTCCCGAGGAGAGCCAGCAGGGAGTTCCCGGTGGGAGAGCTTCGTGGATCCACCGGCATCCCCAGGACTCTTCCTAGCCTTGGGGGAGCCAAACATCTTCTTGGTCCCAGGGATCTGAGATTTTAGGACAATGTTTTTGACTTGAGGGAGCTTTATTTTTCTGGTATTTTGTTTGTTTTTTAATCATATTTTGTGCCCAGAGTTCAATGGCTGCTTCAGATCTTCTATTCTTCCTTAACACGAATGAGCACCCATTCGAGTACTAAACACAAATAAGTGCCGATCTTGCAGCTTCTTCGGTGTCTTTGGTTCTATTCTTCATTGCTCTGTTCTGCCCTTCATTCGTCAGACACTGAAACTCGTGGGTTGACCTAAGTTTCTTACTCCTTTTTTCCACTTTCCATTTTTTTCTTGCATATCTGTACTCCCATAGTATAATTAAAATTTGTTTTTCCCACCATACATTTTTTGAAATTTTTATACACACACATATATATATAATATGTAGTGCATAAACTAACATTTTAAATAATTTCATAGAATTTACGTATAAACTTATTTAGGTGTACTCTATATAAATTTCCTAGAACTTTTCATTGTGTTTTATGTGCTTATTTGGGGAGCAGCTGGTTCCTGGTTTGTGGCCTCTGGGTCTCCTACAATCCCTTCCCCTGTCCCTCACTTTGTGGACTCCATACTCCTCCATCTCCGTGATCTGATCCCCGGGATCTCTGGGGTCTACTGCATCGTGACTGTCTGTTTGTGGTGAAGTCTTCTGCATTTGAGGCTGAGGTCCTGCAGGGACACAGGATGGACAAGCCCAGCTGGGTTCCTGCAGGACCACATATCTTCTGTATCTGTGTCTTTCTCCTCTTTCAATCTATCTCCTCACAGAGGAACCCTGATGTCTGCTAGGGAAGGAAATGGCCTTGGGCTGCTAATGGGGAAGAAGCCCTGGGCCACCATGGTTAGGGGATCAAGCGGACTGCATAGCTCAGGGTTCCCTAGAGGAATGGAATCTACACACGCATGTATGTGGATTTCTTAGGTGGCTCACCCGACAGGAAGTGAGAGAGTCCACAATGGTGGTCTGCACACTGCAGAGCTGGAGGATCCAGGAACTGCTCACTTCAAGAAGCTAAAGCTGTGGAGCAAGAGGGACCAGGGATGCAGCTCTCATCCCAGGTCCAAGGCCTGGAAGCTCCCTCGAGTCTCCCCAAGTCTGCACTGGAGGCTCACAAGCTGGAGTCTGATGTCCATGGGCCACAGCAGCCGAAGACACATCTGCTCGCCAGGATCCTCACGACATCCTCCTTCTTTCCCTTTTTGTTCTAATTAGGCTACAAGCTGAGTGGTTGGCGCCACCCACGATCAGGTACCTCCCTGCCGAGTTTGCTAGCCCGCATGCCAATCGTTACTGGAAAAGCCCCATAGACACATCCACTAGTGCATTTTAATAATCTGCAAGGTGTTTCCTAGTCCAGCGGAGTTGAAATAGCGAGAGTAAAGGTCACTTGGACTTCCCCTCCATCACCTGCTTGGGCTGCGTCTCCCTCCCAACCTGTCGCCCTATCACCAGGGTCCTTGATTCAGTGACAGTGGGGCCCCTCCTCCATGGGGAGTGGGCGGAGAAGAGAGGCCTCTTCCTTTAATCACCCCTCTGTCCTTGCGCAGTCCTCAGTGTTGTGCTGATCTTGTCTCCAGGTCTTGAATTGGTGCCTATTGATGTTAAGGTGGGAAGGTAAGGAGAAAAAGAAAACTACTAGGTTCGATCCACCAAGTTAGTCAACCACCAAGCTTGATATCCTCAGAGAATATTAATATTTTGCATTAATTCAAGTTGCTGTAGATGAGAAGAAAAGATAGGGGAAAATGCCTTCTGTGCTCATTAAATTAGAATCCTCCAACCATGGCCCAGTCCATATAAATACTGGAAGTCACATGCTCTTTGTTTGTTAATCAATGAGAGGTTTATCAAGTTGCGCCTTCCAGGGTACCGGTTGCTCACTGCTCCTGCCACACCTTGTTCATAAAGGTCTTTTGGAAGCATGCAGATTGGCCCGGGCCTCTGAGCACTTGTCTGGACCAAGGTGGTACACCCTAATGCCCAAGCATCCATCAGTGGCCTTCCCATGCAACCCCAAGTTTGCCTCCATCTGAGAAGCTGAGGGGCAGCTCTGGTCCCACCCTTGACCTCCACCGCAGCCTCGTGGTTGGTGAGGACAGAGACTGACGGATGAGGCTGCAGCCACGGATGTCAACTGTGAACCCTGAGGGTGGGGCTGCTGTGAACTGTGCTTGCTGCCAGTGGTCTGCTCTATGCATGCACAGATGGACCTCACACCCAGGCATCAACTGACAGGCCGGGAGGCCGCAGCTGCTGTCAGACTACGCCAAACGCTTGGTCTCAGTAGTGTACTACAGGAGATTTAAACCGCTCCTAAAACACATGCCCAGGCAGCATCTTTCTCCATGCCACAAGTTCTGTTTTGATACCACTTAAATAAAACAGAAAAAAGGCAAGAAAGGCTCCCACATGTCTATCACACATATCTGATGATGCTTAGTGGAGGGAAATGCACAGACAGGTGTACCGATCAGATGGATGCACCCGAGAAAAGGATTCCACACCTTTAGCTTTTCATTTAAAGATGCTTGATCTCCACCTATGGCCTCTTAAGCGAATGGATAGTATTCACTTCGGAGTATGTTTTCCTGATTACCTAGATTTTATTTATAATGATTTTATCTTTAAGGTAACTTCCATACTTCTTACTTGCTAAATCAACATGGACTAGCCAGCCTCTCTCCTTGTACACAAAGTGATGCCTTTCCTATGTGATCATGAGACAGATTTAGTGCCTCACTTTTCTCTTTGTCCCCGTCCTTTTCTTTTCCTCTGAGGGGAGAGGATGGTGAGAACCCTGGCGAATGCTCCATGCGTTTTCTAAAACGAACTCTCTTTCCTCTCCAACCTCACGAAGTCTTTAAAAATTAGAAGTCAAAGAAGTCCTTTTGCTGTATTAAAGACAAACGCATATTGCACTCAGCAAGTACATTCCTGCCTGACCGTGTTCGCTGACTGCAGCCTGGCCTTCCCAGAAGGCCTCCTTAACATTGTTGCTAAGCGGGGGGCACACACCTCGAAACACAGACTGGCCGTGGCCCAGGAACTGCCCTTTCCTGCGCCATGCAAGGAGGGGCAGAGCCTGGGGACTCAAGCAAGGAGCCCTCACCCAGTAAACTAGGGCTCAGGGGTGTCTGCAGGGTGCCTCAGTCCCTGCCTTTCCCCGAGTCAGGGGAACTGCAGGCATCTGGGACCCTCTCGATGACTTGCCTGTGGATGTGCAAACCTTAGGATGGGCTGCATCAGCAAACCTAAAAGAGGAAACCTAACCCAGCATGAAGTGATGCTTTTAGGTCTGGAAATTTCTGTGCAGTTCTGAATCTCTCCTGACCACTTGTCCAAGCCACGCAGTGGTTTAATTCAAGTGCAGACGCAGCTGAGCAGAGTGGAAGCAACCCCGAGCCCCCAGATACCTTAGCTGGTGGGGTGCAGGTGCGGGGAACACCGAGCACCCAGGACGCAAGAGTGGGAGCAGGAGAGTTGGTGCCCAGGCCGGGGTCTCATCCTGGAGTGAGCGCAGGACAGCGTGCGGCCCTGCCTTTCCCCTGGCCGTCCTGTGTGTCCTTCGCAAACTAGGTCGTCCCAGCACTGTTTTAGTTTAACGAGAGGTTAAAATGAATGTGCCACTCTGTTCCCCTCTGTCTCTCTGAAGGGAGCCCTGGAACCATCTGCCTCCCCAGTGACTGCACGCTGTTTATTCAAATGAGGCCTCCGGCACAAAGAGGGCCTCAGTGGGCTGTGCCGTGGGACCCCTACTCGCACGCAGCCTCTAATGTGTGTGTCACCGGCAGGGGAGAGCCCAGGCAGGCACAAAGGCCGCAGTGTGGTGTAATGTATGCGTCTTTCCTGCGGCACATCCTAATGGCTCTGTGCGGAGGGGAACTCACTTGGCCCTCAGAGGAATCAGAAAGAGACATTTATTTCATTCAGAGGATGCAGTGACTTGCCCTGCGAGTGCTGCCCCAAAGCCCGCTTTGAAAGGGCCTTTTATTGTGCGGGAAGAAAGCACCACTTGCTGGGTGCAGGACGCTTGGGGGGGTGCCCCGCACCCTGGCAACTCGGCTGCATGTGGCACAGGTTCCCAGTGTCCAGGGCCCGCCCTTTCCGTCCATCCTTAATTGATGGGGTTAATATAAACCCCAGCAGCACCGGCGTTTGTGCGGCCCCATAATAAGGCTGTTGTGGGCTTGTCTCCGCTCCTGTGTCCCCATTCGGGAATGTGTCACTCTGCATAGCTCAAACTTGTGAGCAAGAGAAAAGGGCCACAATCACCTCATTAATGATTTGTAAACAGAATCCCTGGAGCTGCACCACCTGCGTGGCCCGGGTGGGCTGCTGGCTGGAGCTCTGCCGAGAACCACAGAGGGGTCTGCAGGGGCGTCACACCCAGCCCCTCCACACTGGCTCCCGGAGTCACAGGGAGAGGAAACTGGGCCTTTCTGTAGTTGGGACAGTGTTTCCAAAGGGAGAGAAGAGGGGTTTCCTGAACATGAAAGCGAGTAGACCTCACAGCCCCCGCGCCACCAGAGGCGAGGCTGTCAAAGGCTCGGGCAAAGTGAAACGGAGGCTGACGATGCGCCTGGTCTGTGAGGGGTTTGCTGTGGCCCCAGCCCGGGAAAGAGCTCTTTGTCCTCCAGTCCGGTGTCCCCCACCCACGCTAGCTACGCTGTCCCTCTCCAGCGGGAAAGCGGGACCTGCGCTGCCCTGCTGCTCCGGTGCGTGGCTAGGGTCGGTGCCTCCCTCTTTCTTATTTCAACGGTGTTTTCCAGATGCTGTTCCTCTAAGCACAGTGACTTCCGGAAGCGGTCAGAGGGGAGCTTTGTGATCTTGTTCCTTGGAGACACACAGTCTTAGGGTCTGTGGGACACACTGATTGCTGGGCACCTGCTATCTGCAGGGGAAATGAGACCACTCAGTCCTTCCTGGCTTCCTGCCTGGCTCCAACAGCCACCTGGCTCTCAGCATGGAGCAGTGCTCCTACACAGCCACCGCGCTGGGGCACCCAGCTGGGAGCACAGCGGGAAAGGATGAGGTGGGCTGCATGGGCCTCCATTCCCGGACAGGGACAGGGCCCCGATGCTGATTCCCTCCGTGGCCTCCCAAGTCCCCACTGTAATCACAGTGGCTCCCAAGAACCTGCTCCCAAGTGCATGGCCCAGACGAGCTCCTGGAGACCACAGGCCTGAAAAAGGACCAAGAACCAGGACCTCTGCCTGACCACAGCTGGGTACTGCTACGTGGCCTCCAATGGCTACGACAGGCCATGACCCTGGGACACCTCGTGAGCATGTGCAGCCTGCCCTGCCTTTCCCAGGATGCCCTGACTGGCAGGCACAGAGCTGCTGGCGTTCCTGAGCCCTGCGCCTCTGCCCTCTGTCTGAACCTCCGTGCCCAGTGGACTCTCCGCAGTGGCTTCTCACCCAGTGTGACAGCCCCTGGGGGATGGTGGCCATCTCTTTGGAGTGGCACTTGCTGGCTCTTGGTATTCAGTCCTTTAGTCCAGTGCCTCCTGCTGCCCTGGCCACCCAATGGAGCTCTGGTCCAACGTTTCCCCCTCACATGGGTCCTGCAGGTCCTTGTGCAGGGAACTTGGCAGGCGAGGGCACTGAGGGACCTCTGGTGACACTGGTCATGCTGGAATTGCATACTTGGAGATTACACAGAAATACTATGCACACCAGTCTTTAAGTTTAGTAGGTGTATCTCATTCATGTTTTAGATGATTAAAATGACATGTAATGGGAAAATATGGTGGATGTTTACATTTTTTTAAAGTGTGTTCCAATGGAAAACACACTGCCATGAGTCCCCTTGGTTTGAACACATTTATCCCATCATTCTTGCCACTTCTGGAAGTAGCTGTGGACCCTCCCATGAGAATCTCCAGCTGCTCTGCCCTGGCTGCCTCAATGATCTGAAGGGATTCAAAATGTTTCCCTTTCACAATCATTTTGAATGTGGAGAAGAACTGGAACCCACATGTGCCCAATCTGTTGAATAAGGTGGGTGAGAACACAGTGTTATATTTTTCCCAGCCCCCCTTCCCGCTGGGTGGCCCTTGGCAGCAGCATTCACTGTATTTTAGTTCACACCTTGTAAAGACCTTCACGAAAGTGGACTCCAGAGCTGCTGCAGAAAGTGGCAACAACAATGGGATAAGGTTGTTCAAAGCAACGGGAAGGATTTTGAAGGGGGTTAATGGCAATGTGTCTTTTACCGTAATAAAGGATTTTCATTTAAACATTTACTGTACACGCTGCTCACACCTGGTGCAGTCCAAGTTAGCACTCTGTCCTGTGGAGTGTGCAGAGCGCATTCAGCATGGGACCTGCTCACAGTGGGGGTACCCTGCATCCTCCCGCCCCTCCTGAGATCCTCTTGCCCACACCGAAAGTGTCCGTGAGCCCTGAGTTTCATGGAGCTGTGCAGCTGGTGCTGTGGCCAGGCCCCTAGGAGGGCACCATTGGCCCCACCCCTTTACTATGGACAGGTGTAGCTGGCCGTTCCTCCTCCTGTGACCAGGTACCCAGCGGGCTTCTTGGGGCACAGAGTGCCAGGTGCTGCCCAGACAAACACGTCAGCTGCAGGTTCAGCCTCTCGAGAGAGTGGTGTCCTGGGTCAGGACTCTGCTCAGAGGTGGGAGGCACCTCAGCTGCATGTTCCTCTCCTTCCCCCTGCAGTGCTGGAGGAAACAGTTCTGCTTCACATGGCCGGTAGGTGACAGTCCCTGCAAGGACCCTGAGCTCACCACGCCAAGCCACAGGCGTTTGCGGTACCAGTTCCTAGCACAGAGGGGAGAACAGGCCCAGACCCGAGGACCGGAAGTGATATGTCACTCTGCTTCAGGACTCAGTTCTGCCCTGGATGGAATTAGAGTCCCACCAAAGCACAGCTGCTCCCCACCAGGGAAGACTTTGTGTTCTGCCTCAGCCCCGAAGATGTGGGGCCTTTTCCTTAGCAGCCGTGCCCTTGGCTCTGTGGTCCTCTCCGCTATCCTGCAGAAGTTAGCTTCAGATCTGAAAGCAGTGACCGCAAGCCCAGAAGCTCATGCACACGGCAGAGCGAGACAGAGGGGCTGAGCCTGTGCTGCACGTCCCGCACACACAGCACCTCCTGTGCGCTCCTCAGCACAGCTGGACAGTGCCAGAAAGCCCGCCGCGCCTTCCCTGCCCATGCCGAGGGTACCTGCCCACGGGTGGCGTTCGTGGAACTTGTCAGGACAGCTTGGCGCCACTGTACAAGTTGCGGAAATGAAACGTGTCACGCTGCTATGGAGGGGTCTCCTCTCAAGTCAGTTGCCCGAGTGAGCCTCTGTGTTGGTGTTTATCACACAGAGAAAGCTAGTCCGGGGCCACAGGCATCAAGCCTTATAACTCCTTCAAAATCAAGTGTGTGCATGTGTGTGTGTTGGAGGCTGGCAGGTCCCAGAGGAAGCACATTACTTTCTGATTCTTGCTTTTTCTCAAGGATTCTGCCTCTAGAACATTGAGGGCAGAGGGAGACTTTGGAGAAAAGAAACAGAAACGTGGACAAGGGGCAGACACAGCAGCTGGTGGAAGCCCCCTGCGTGCACTCTCTGAGGTCCGAGCTGCCTTTGGCTAGGGCTCCACCTCCTCTTGGAAGCCCAGTGGGTGCAGATGAGTGTGTCACCTGGGCCTGGGGCTGCTTGTCATCGTGCCAAGAGAGATGAAGAAATGCATTGCTGCTCAGGTTTTCTACTTGTCTGGGTCCTCAAACCCTGCAGTTTATGGGGAGGGGCCCTGCTGCCATGTTTCCACCTTGCAGCCGGGACCCACCAGCCATGAGAGAGAGCGGGCCGGACAGCCGTGTCCTCAATGTTCCTGGGGTCAGGGCTGCTCCAGGGCAGCTCGAAGAGGAGCAGAACATACCCACTGCTTGGGGTGGTGTTTGACATCAAAGCTGTTTTCTGCCCTAAAGTTCTGATGCTTCACAAGTCTTTCAGCCGAGTATAGCCCTGTGCTGGCCTAGGCCTGATCTCAGAGCAATGTCTAGGAGGAAGAGCCGCATTCCCACAGCTGCCTGACCTCGCTGCCCCTCTGACTGTGCTGCCGGATGACTAGGGCTGGTGCATCTACCTGGCTCCTCCCGGGTAGCTGCTGTCTCACTTTCTTGGGGAGCTGGCCAGCCTGGCGTCCGTGTGAGGGGCTGGGACACAGCTGAGTCTTGGGCATCCCAGGCGCAGTGGCTGAGCCAAGAACACCACACCAGGGCTCAGAGCAGCCTCCTTTGCCTTCCAGTTGAGGGCAGGGCAAACATGGGCTTCTGGCTGCACAGAGCAAAGCAGCTTCTGGTTTAAATTGATGATGCAAACAGAACCGGGTGAAAATAGGGAAGAAATGAAGACAGAACCCAGCCGGGCACCTGCTGCGCTCCCAGGATGCCCTGAGTTAGCGCCTCTCCTGGACAGAACAGAGTCCTCCTCCCTCCCTCCCTTTCTTCTCTTCTCCTCTCTTTCTTCTTCTTTTCTTTCTTTGATGTACAAGGCTAACAGGCCTAGTAGAGTTCTCTTGATGTGTCTAAGCATGAGTTGTTTTTGCTGGAATTTTTTGAGACAATGAACTAATTTATCTCAAGATTTCCTTTGCAATTCCATAATTTTATAAAACAAACGCATGGAGTGGAACATGGGGAAAGAAAAGCTAAGGTTTAAAAAATAAATTGTTCTAAGTCACCTGCTCAAACATACTAAGGCCTGCAAAGTGAGAGCGTGGTCTCATACCCACTCCGAAGTACACGGTTGTGTTTGCATTTCTTAAACGCCTCCTCCCAGAGGCAATAATTCCCATCCACAATGCCTCACTGGCATCACCTTTGGTAATTACTGCCGTCTGCCTCACCTGAAGGCCCTTGCCCATTAATGACTGAGCGGTTCCTCCGAGGAACTGTGTCCTGCTCACCTGGGCTCTTGGCCCCAGCCTGGATCTCTGCAGACCATCCTCGCCTGTGCCAGCAGATGCTGAGAATGCAGGGACCTCGTGGGCCCCAGGACGCCACCCTCCTGCACATCTCTGGTCACTCCCGGGGGCGAAACCCCCTGAGTTTAGGTGTGACTGAGTGAGAAGGCGAGAGGACTCTGCAGCCACGCAATAGCAGGCCTTCCCCCGAATTATCCCATCTCCCAGGAAGCTCATGGACTGTTTTAACTGACTGTGCCACTTCCTTTACACATCTGCGTTTGCTGTCCTGGTGATCCAGGCTTCTATGACATAGCTCTGTGACGTTGAAGGTCCTCCCTACCTGCACAAAGGATTCGGAAGCTCACCTCAGAGGTGCAACTTAGAGTTCCCATAAGCATTTATTTACATTTCATCACAAGAATTTTCTCTGAAGTTCACCCTGTGAGGGTTTGCAAACTGTCCCGGTGCACTTCACGGCGGGTCACCTTCTACATCGGCCCTTCTGCTATGCACATTGTGTCTTAGGACTTAGATGCCAAAGTGTTGAGCTGGCAGCAGCCTTTCTCTTCAGGAGAATAAAGGGCTTCATGTCTCCAGTACTTAATAAAATGGGTAGCAATTATTAATATAGTAATTTTATTAGTTTAACTGGAACCAGAAACATAAGTGTTTCAAGAGTTAGACTTAAAACTTGAAAGCCAAATTAAAGCAAGTCCAAGAAAAAGTCTGTGAAGTTAATTTAGTTGAATTCTGTGTTTTCAAAGTAGAACGAGTGATTATTGTTACTCATGGTTGTTAATTTTTTAAAAAGCAGGCGTCAACTTGAATTTCTGGAGTTATTAGTCTATTATTCAATCCCAAGCCCAAGCCAGTGAACCTGTCTCACGGGGAGAATGGAGCATTGTATGATCTTGCACCTCGCTCCGGCCGACAGCTGATGCTGGAGCTGCTGAGGTGTCTAGGACCTGGTGCACAAGGAGAAGCCGTAATTGCGGGATTTCACTTACAATTGCTTGGGACCCGGCTGACGCTCAGGCAAGTAGCAGATCGTATAAGTTTTAGTTGGAAGCTGAGGGCTCTAAGCCTTTGAGAAACAGAAAGCATTTGCTGGGCTGCACCGGGCTCAGAAGGTGTGGCTGTCCGGCCTCCTCCTCCCCTTTCAGAGCCCGGGGACGATCATCCTGGTGACAGTCACTGTGCGGAGCAAGGACATGGGCCCACCACCCCGTCTGCGTGCAACTGGGGTCACACGGAGCCCGGGCCCCACACCTGGGCAAAGAGCCACAGGAAGTCCTGCAGACGAAAGTGCAGAAAGGAATGGGGTATTCAATATCCCCCTTTCTCTCAGGTCCTTCCAAGAAAGAATCAAAATCCTCTGTGGGGGATTACTCCCTAATCAGTGTCTGAGGGCCCTGGAAATTGCAGGGACTTTTCCATTCGGCACGGCCACTGTGAGGCTCCTGGTGGCTGTGCAGAGTCCCCGTCCTCCACCCCAGGAGCTCCCAGGACCCTCAAAGCTGGCCCTGCCGACAACACCAGGAGGAGGGCTGGCGGCAGCTTCTCCCTGGTCATCCCCAGGCCTGGGCAGGGCCAGTGTCAGTGCACACGCTCCTCCCAGTGTTTCCAGGGGTGACACTGTCACATGAGACTGGCATGCCCGCCTCGGCCGGGGTCATCCCTGTGGGCCTGGACAGGAACAGGGTCTGTTCTCAGAGCACCTGGTAAGTGGAACAACAGAGGATCGAAATACCATCGAGGGTAACCCAAGTGAGCTTTCTAATATGTAATTGCACTTTAGATTCATCAAGAATTCAGAATTATAAACGTTTTTGATTTGTCAGTCTATAAGAAGTGTGCATTTTCCTTCTGGAACTCCAAGGAAAAGAGCACAACGTGTGTGTTAAAGGCTTTGGGTGAGAAGCGTGGAGACAGTGAGGGCTCAGGCTCGAAGCTGGACCCACGGAAGGCAAGGTGAGCTGATGGGAGGAGGAGATGGAGCTCCCCAACCCCACAGCAGCTCCATGCCAGGGAGTCACTGGAGGAGGAGGTCGCTCTGGAGCAAAGCCTGGGTCTGAGGGACGGCTTGGTGCACGGCGCCACACCCAAGCCTGCGACCCTGCTCTCCAGGAGGCTGCTGTGGAGGCCCTGGACCCGGAATCCCAGACAGCTCCTCCCCCAGGCCCACCAGGGCTGTGCACCCTTGAGACTCCCCCCAGCCGCACTGCCCACCTGGCTCTGCGGGCTGAAGTGAGAAGGCCAGGTTTTTCCAGAAGAGGCTGGGTTTTTGAAGTCTGGGAAATACCTGTTAGAAGAGCACCTGTATAGCTTAGCAAACAGGGAGGTGGGTCTTTTGCACAGACAAAGGGTTCCAAGCGACAGAGGGAGGGGACGAAGGCCAGGGGTAGGGGGTGTAAAAGAATTAAGACGTCTCATGTACACATACCAACTCCCACCAGCAGTGTGATTGCTACGTACTGCAGTGCTGAACCAATGAAGATCTAAAATATCCCCACTCCTCAACGCTGGGCCTGGGCGCCATGGCTGGAGAACTGGCTCTGAGCACACAATGGCACATGAACATCCCTAGGTGCCTTAGTGGCTCTCTGAATTTCCCGAAAGGGCTTCCTTCTGGTTCCATCCATTTCCTGGGAGACTGCGTTTCAGAGCAGCTCTGCTGTTCTTCACCTAGTTTATTTTACAAGTCACCTGAACTTCTTAAGGGCAGGTATGTTGCAGTGAATCCTGGGTTAAATGGGGGTGACCTGGGGCTGATATTGCGAAGCAAACGTCAGCCCATCTGGGCATATCCAAGGCCAGCTGCAGGTTAGAGCAGATGTACACCAGGATCGGCATCCCTGATTGGTCTAGGGCTTCCCACACAGGTGCCAAGAATTAAGGCCAGGCAGGTAGACCAGAACACCAAAATGCCCTGGTGAGCAGGTTTCCTCTCCTGGCTGATCAACCTCCCTCCCCCAGAGCATCCTGTCCCTGCAAATCCTCACAGTGACCAAGCCAGGAAGATCACAGGGAAGCCTCTTCCTGCAAAACACAACAAATGCAGAGCAGAGTACCTGGGAGTGCAGGGAAGGGCTGAACTTATTAAACCCGCAGAGCTTGGGGGTGGGCACTGAGGGAGGGGTCTATTACCAACCTGAAGCCTTCTCCCACAATAGTGCACGGTGAACTTCCCAGCACTGGGCAGGAGCACCCTTCAAAACCCTTCTTGACAGGCTAATAAAATAGATCCTCATTCAAAATGCCTGTCTGCTTTCATGAAAAATGATCTGCCCTTAAAACTGCTGGGTTGTATGAGAAAGATGAAGAAAAGAGGCGAATAATTTCCAGGGGAAGACCCGGATGTCAGAAACGTTGGTGCTCAGTAGAAGGACAGCTAGCATGCATGTGAGGTGGGAGCTGGGGGAGAGAGGTGTGAGCTTCAGGTGCAGGCCTGGGTCCAGAGGAAGGGCAGAGGCAGAGCGAAGGGCATCCGAGGTGCTGCCTCCTGCCATCGTGTCAGCCCAGGCTTGGAGGGAGCCAACTTGGCTGTTTAAGTCGAACAAAGTCAACCTAAACATTTCTATCCTATGAATTACCTAAGTCTTTTTTCTTTACTAGTGAAAAAGGACAGGACAGACCCAAAATGTTTTAAACATCTCTACATGTGCAAACGAAGTGACACAAATTCACAGTGTTTTTAGTAGCATGTGACACTGTGGCATCCAGTGAAGCACCGATAATCACATATGTTGCCTTGGAAAGGCAGTCGTGGGACACAAGGGTCACAGTTTGTCAGAATTCCAAGCCTCCTTGTTGGTGCTGCAATAACAAGTAGCAATGTAGGAAGCAACAGAGCCACAAATATGACGGGCAATCAAATGCAAGTACTAGTATTCTGATATTTGGAGATGGAAGACACAGCCCTGACAGTATAAAGGTTACTGTATCAAGCAGTCGAAGAGCTTAATTTGCCTTAATTCAACAAGGGCAAGAATTTCTTTCTGAAGTTGCAGATGGGGAAATACTTGCAGGTAAGAAGTTTTCATCAAAGCATGACCCAAAAGACATTGTAGTCCACACTGCGCGATGCAGAGACAGGGCCACATGCTTCTCACCCAAGACGAGGCTCGGGCTGAGCCCCGAGCTAGGAGCCTGGTGTCACTGGCTAAGTCCGGACAACCCTAGCGTGCACTGCCTTTGTCTGCGTCCCGTTGATGCTGTGTTTCAAACGGACACGGTCGCGCCGATGCCAGCTGCTGGTGCTCAGCGCACTGCCTGACTCACTTGGTGCACAGGAAGCAAGCCGGGCCACAGATCCTGCCGGGACCACCGACCACCATGGTTCGCAGTTCTCACAGGAGCGTCTGCAGCTCTGTGGAATGAAAGGGTTTTATCGACTGCCCCAAGCATTCGCTGTCATTGTAGTTGTGCACCTTAACTTGCCAGGGACTACAACGCGTTCTGGGTCCTCTCCCACCACACCTGGCACTTCCAGGACCGACCCTTGCCTCCCTGTCCTCCCCGTTTGGTCTTCAGAAGCTCAGACCGCAAGTCCCTCCTCCCCGGTGTCAGGCCGCTTCTGTCTTTTGCGTCCTCTCATTCTGGCTTCTGCCTGGCGCTCTAAGGCCTCCTTTCCGCTGCCCTGTGCCTGGCTGCAGGCAGCTCTCTCTCCGGGGGAGAAGCTCTCCCGCCAAGGCTGCCACTGCCACAGTGCTACAGAGGGTCTGGGTTCCGATGGGAGAAACAGAGATGTGAACAAAGGACACAGGAAGTTGAGCTTTCAGAACTGTGATTTGGGGGAAAAGCTGCAGCTTCAGGACGCAACAGTTACTTGACCTGCTTTTTTGTTTGTCTGGTTTTTGGTTCTTTTGTTTTGTTTCTTTCCATCTAGGAAACACTCAGAAAAAACAAAGCCCAGAGAGTCAAAAGACACAATAACTGGGCCCTGGGCCTGTGCCCTCACCTGTCAGCTGTGCTTCCCATCCTCGGGGAAGCAGCAACGATAGTGCGCAGTGGATCTCAGCTTCAGGGGCAGGCGAAGGGTTCCCAGGCTGCCAGTGAGCTGACAGGGACGCACACCCAAATCACTCATCTTGGAGACCTGGGGACCCAAAGTGTGCCAGCTGCAGGTCAGCGTGTCCTGTGCACCACTCTGAGTGTGCACTTCATTTTTGCCCAAGGAATCCTTTCTGTGCCTCTTACTGACCAGTTATGGAAATCCTGCACCTTTTCCTGCCACGGGAGTCAGCCAGCCTGCACCCTAGCACCTCAGTGAGGTGGGTTTAGGTCCCGGCTCCTCCTGGGGACCTCCTGGGCCCTCTCCGTGGGCAGCGGGTGAGGCCTTTCCTCCCTGGCTGCCTCGGAGCACAGGTGACTGATTTGAGTTCAAAGCTCTGCCTGTTCTACCTTCGCCCTCAGTAACTTGGACACGAGGAGCAGTGTCCACACCAGGGACGGGAGGAATTTGGCGCCCAGACAGCTAGAGGTTTGCATTTTCATTGATATTTGTCTGACAGTTTGCAAAGCTCACTGTTAAAAGAAGGATAATCAGAGGACAACGCACCTCATAGCTGCTGCCGCTCCACCTCCGGCAGCTGGCCTTGGAATCCCTTGGCTGCAGTAATTCTAGCTTTGCAGCCAACGTGCTTAACAGGGGAGGGACGGGCACTGCCTGAGGCATCCACCCGGGGCCTGCACCCTGCACAGCCTGGCATGCAGGGAGCCCTGGCTTGGGCTGAGCTCGATGCCACACCTATCTCGTCTCCATCTGCTGGGGTGGGAGCCCCGGGCCGGGGCCTGCTCCCCAGAGGACTTTGGGGGCTCTGCTGCAGAATGGGGCTCTGAGAATTCATCAATTAGCTATTAAATGTAATTAGTTACGTTCGGCTGTGGGACTTGGCTCTCCCAGGACAGCCGATGTCACTGCACCTGAGGTAGGAGCACAGGCAGAGGAAATGGAGGTGGGTCCTTCCAGCCAGAAGGAGAGGATGCACGAGGACAGCACAGCGGTGGGTGTGGGTGTGCGTGCCAGCCTCCTGGGCAGCAGGTCTCCCCCCAGACAGGGCAGGGCAGGCCAGGCTGGGCAGGCCCAGGACTGGGGAGGAGGGGTGACCCATGCAGGAGAGGGGGAGAGGCTGGAGAAAACCCAGTGTCCAGCTGGGCCACCTTTGCAGCAATGGCCTTGCGTTAGGTAGGGAAAGCCGCCATGGGGGGTGGTGGGCTCACTGGAAACCAGCCTGGCTGGGCCTGGAGTGCACACCCAGAATCCAGCATCTGGGAGGCTGGGGCAGGAGAGTGGTAAGTTCAAGCCCAGCCTGGGGAACTTAGCAGCTAGACCCTGCCAGAAAATAAAGAAAGATGCCTGGGGTTATAGCTCAGTGTAGAGGCCGGTTCGATCCCCAGTACTGCCAAAGTACTAACCCTAAGGGGAAGGGGAAGAGAGGTAGAAAGAGGAGAAGGAGGAGAAAAAGAGTGAAGGAATACAAGTAAGAAAGAAAAAGAAAGAGAAACAAAAAGAAAAGAGAAATGGGGCCCATCCTTGGGCTGGGGGACACTTTCTGGGAGCAGCAGGACCCATTTTCCGAGTCTATGAGCCTCGGTCTCCCGAAGGCGCCCACACTGCAGGGCCTGGGTGCTTCATGAGGCTCCTGGGGCCCTAACTCGGGTGGAAAGGGCCTGTGTGGGCTGGACACCTATGCTGGGGCCATGTCACACGGCACACGAGTGGGCTCACGCTCAGCCGGGAGGGACAGGCGGTATCTGCAGACAGAGAGCAGGGCTGAACTGAATGGTCATTGTGGAGTGCAGCCTCGCTCCTACGTATGGGCAGCTCTGCTGCTTCTACAGGAGGCAGAGGCAGGAAGGTTTCTGGCTGAGCCATGCCTGGGGCTGCTTCTGCCTGGTATTCCAGGGGCCTTCGGCCTCACCCATCATTCCCTCGGTTTAAGTAAAAGAGAAACTGTCATCTCTGACCAAAAGTACAGGCTGATTCCTGGAAAAGTGAAGAAAAGCATAAAATACATAAGGAAGGGTGGACAGAAGAGAGGGAGGCAGAGGGAAGCGCAGGGTAGCGTGTGTCACAGACACAACTCGGTCCGGGTTAGAGTGGACCTCGGAGCGCCCTGCACACTGGGGCCCTGGCACACACAGGTGTGACACATGTGCCTGTGGTACCTGCCGGGGAAGGAGGGGGGCTGAGTGTGGCGCAGGAGTGGGCCAGGGTCTGCTCAGCAGCCCCCGTCGCTCACCGTGTGTCCCATGTCACCTCCTGGAGGGGTGGTTGTGAACTGACCCTGGTGATCTCATGGACGCCTCAGCTTTCTAGCACAGCAAGGCAAATGGACATGGTTCCTGTATCCTTCTCAGAATGCAACAGATTCCTCCTCCGTTCCCTGTTCCCTTCTCTTCTCTTTCCAAGGACAGAGCAGGGGAAGACTGGGAGGGAAGACCCCGAAGCCATCTCCTCACTTAGCACAGACAAAAGGCGTGTCTAGGACAGCCACATCAAAGGGCATCGGGCCACATGTCAGGCCATGGATCCCATGCTCCAGTCCCTGGATCCAGAGTGCATTGTGTGCCCTCCAGGGCCCTGGCTTGTCCTGTTACCCTCTGACTGTTGAAGCCTGCTCTTCCCAAGATGCCTCGGAGAAAGAGGGCTTCTGCTCCTCCTGTTCAAAGACTGGTCCTGCAGAGCTCTCCTGCTTTAGCTCCCCTTCTACTCCAGAGAGAGGAAGAAGAAAGAAGGACAGAGAGAGGGCTGGCAGAGTTAAGTGGATTAATCACCTCTGCAATACAAAGGACTGGGAGAAGCAGCCCTGAACTGGGTCTTTATCCCGGCTGAGGCAGAGGCAGCTTTGGATGTGCAGTGCCTCTAATGACTTAATCACCTCATTAGCGGGCTTGCCCAGCCCTGGGTAAATGCCTGCTGGGCTCCCTCTAACCCCACTTACCTTAGGTGATTAGGTGAGGGTCTAGCAGAAGAACAGCCCCTCGGGCTTTAAGATTCCAGAGATAAAACACAGGGAGGAAGAAAAGCCAAAATAAACCCTTTCAGCAGGACACAGTGGAGTGACTTTCATTTTAAATCTCCTCTTTGAAACCTAATGCTGAGGAGGAGCCGGGTGACCACTGGCCCCACAATCAGGGGCTTTTCAAGTCTCCTTCCTGGCCTTCATTTGGATTCTTTGATACCTCGGCTGCTGCTATTTTCAAAGATTTGATAATTGCCTTCCTTAGCCTCCCTCCCTCCCTCTGTAAACCTCTCCTTGCAGTGACACAGGAAGTGAGGTTCTGCAGGTAAGGAGGGAGAAGTAGCAAATGGATCCTTCTCAGCTATGGCCTTGAAGATTCTGAAGGCAGAAAGACCCAGAGTCCCGCACCATCCATCCCGTGGGAGTCCACAGCAGCTGAGAGCTGCGTGGAACCGGGGCAGAGGAGAGGGTCCCGGGTGCAGTCTACCATAGAGCTCTGGGCCCCAATGCCGCCGACAGCTGAGCGGTCCTGGCGTAAGGACTGGGCGGCTGGGAGGCCTTCATCAATAGCTCACCTCAGAGAAAGGTGTTGGAGGTTCCACAGCAGCAGCAGGTAGCAGCGAGGCCCTCCCAGGTGCGCCCGAGGAGGAGCTGTTTCCGGATTGGCCACCTCTGAGATCCTTGTGGCTGCAGCTCTGAGCGCGTCTGCACCGTGGCACAGTGCTTGTCCTCTGTCCTCAAGCGTGGGCAGCTGGGCAGCGCTGATGCCCTGGCCTCCGCCTGCCACCATGGAGAGCCAGGCACCCAGAGACAGGCCGAGCGCACGTGTACAGGGCGCAGAGGCAGTGGGAGCTCCACACACGCTCTTCCGCCCCAGTGTCTGCAGGCTGTGGGGTCTGTTCCCCCAGTGCATGGCAGAGGGGATTTGCTGGGCACCCAGCTCCCACGGAGAGGAGCCTTCTAGAAGGGAGTGGTCAGTGCCTGCCAGCCAGAGCTACCTGACCAACAGCCCATGTGGAGTGGGGGCCTCTCCAGGAGCCCTGCTGCACCCACGACACCCACAGGTTCACCAAGAGTCCAGATGCAGGGAGGCCTCTGAACTGGACCTGCTGACAGTGAGTGGCACTGACCCAGCCCAGGGGACGTAGAGCTGGACAGTGGGTGACAACGTGACTCGCCCTCCACCGGCCAGGGGGCGGCTCCCCCTTACCCCACAGGCTGAGCCAGGAGCTGCAGGAATCGGGACTAGGCTCGGAGGGAGCCCTGCACCGTGAGCGTCCTCTCCTTCCAGGAGCCATCGAGACAGCGAACAAGCCAGGATTAAAACCATCCTTAAGGGTGGAATGACCTTTCAGCTTCCCACAAGGCCAGCCATCGCCAGTAATGCAAACACAGCCGAAGAGGGATGCAGTGACCAAACGGGCACCCTGGGAATGCGTGCATGTGCCTGCTTTCCCTTCTTTCTTTTCTTCCTTCCTTCCATCCTTTCTTTCTTCCTTTTTTCTTTTTCCCTTTCTCTTCCTTCTTTCTTCCTTTCTATTTCTTCTTTTTTTCTTTCCCTCTTTTCTTCCCATGTTTCTGTCTGAACTTTTTATCAGTATACGTTTGTGATACATGGTGAACACATTAAGTCTGTGGCTTTGGTCCATACACATACACATCTTGATCCTTTTGACTTCCCCTTCCTTTCCCCTCCAGGCTGGTCTCCCCCCAGCCCCTTCCCTTACAAAACCTGGGATCTTTGTCTAAGTTCTCTTTGTTATTATTATTATTATTATTTTGGTACCGGGAATTGAACTTGGGTCCTTGCGCTTACGGGGCAGGTGGCGGAACCACTGAGCTAAATCCCTGGCCCTTGTTTGATATTTTGGTATTCAAAATACCAGGCAAGGAAGAACTTCTTTGGGGAAGGAAGAATAGAGGAGAATCTTTTGTTACCCCCACATGCACAGTCGCCATTTTTGTGCTTTCGTGTACAAGCTCACTGTGGCTCTGACAGACAAGAGCGGCAAACTTGGTCTGCTGCTGAGCCGAGGGCCCTGTCCTGTCCACCTCCACATCTCCCCAGGGCCACCACTGCCCTTGTCCCTGTGCAGGGTGGCAGGAGGAGGCACGTTAGTGACACTCCCAGGTGACCGAGGTCAGCGGTGGTGGGGATGGAGGAGCCATGATGAGCTGTGTTCGGGACCCTTCCCCTCTGTGTCCTCCAGGCAGCAGGACCCCGATCCAACCCTGAGTGAAATGTTAAGGAAATCCCAGCCGAGAAACTAAAAGTGCTCAGAACCAGCAAGGTTCTCAGAAACAAGACTGAGAAACTGTCCGTGTCCAGCCGAGCCAAGGACACAGGGACCCAGTGCGTCGACGTGGCTTTCACAGGAAGGGTCCGTACGTTTGCTTCCAGCACATCCTACCTTCTCTCCCAGGGCCTGATGCTGCCCCTGCCCTGTAAAGCACAGAAGCCCAGCTTCGTCGTGAATCTTTCTTTCTCTGGTCTGCAGTCCTCACTGTTCCAGCCCGAGACACGTGGGCCTCTCACTCTGGGCTCCGCCTTCTCCCTGCCCACCATGGCCTCCCACCATTCCTGTTCAGAGCCCTGAAGCGCCTCTATCCAGTACTCGGTGGTCCCTTTAGAACATGACGTTCAAATGGCCTTCCTGACAGGTACAGTAGGGATGCCTCTCCCGTGTCATCACCTCCTCACTCCCTTTCCGCCTCCTGTCCACTCTCCCTTCCCGGGGTGCACTGGGTGCTCCCATCCACACACGGGACCCGAGCCCCACCCAGCCCATCCCTCCAGGGCTCTCAGCTGGGGACCCTGGGCCTCTCCTCATACAGAGCATCTCCCGCAGGCCCTGGGTCCCCGCTGAAGAGTTGTGTGCTCCTCACGGCCCCTGATTTCTTTCTACAGGGTTCTTTAGTGCCCCTTTTCCGTCCTTTCTACTAGGCTGCCGTGGTCTTTGGGTCAGAAGTGTTCTCTTGTCACTGTCTCTGGCCCACGCTCATGGGACCCGGCCGAGCACAAGGAGCTCCTGCCAGCGACACCAGCATCTCCAAGAGTCTGTGCGTGCGTGTGTGTGTGTGTGTGTTTCCATGTGTTGGCAATACACGAGCTCAGCGGACGGGTAGGCGATCTGAGCATCCATGATTGTCTGGCAACTGGCTAATTTTTCAGAAGTTGAGCGCAGTCTGAATCTGCGAGGCGACAGAGGCTGAGGAGCTGAGGGGGCCGGGGATGCTGTCTCAGCCCATCTTCTTGCCCAGCAAGGGCTGAGGTGAGTGGCCATGGGGCTGCCCTGGATTCAGAGAGACCCGTCACTGCAGCCCCGCTCAGGAGCACCGTGTGGGCCTCATCTGCACTCGGGTGGGGTCCTCTCTCCGGTCCAAATGTGGGAGATGGCTGTGTCCTTGTGTCCCAAGCGCACATGTGAGGACATCTCATCCGTCCGGGCCCTGCGATGGCTCTAAAGCCCGGTGCAGCTGAGGGATTCAGGAGGAAGAGCCACAGAAGGGGTGGAGGTGGCACAGGGTCTTGGTCCTCAAGGAGCCCTGTGGTCCCATCTGAAGGGAACGCCTTGGAGGAGGCGGAGTGACGTTTTCCTTCTGGGAGGTGCTGGGGGGGCAGGGTGACATGGCCCCTTGGGCTCCCTTTGTCCCCACTGGGGCTCCTCCGAGCGGGAGTGCCCACTCTGTCTGGAGGCTGTAATGTCCAACGCGTAGCAGGAGGGGCCAGCGTGCTCACCGGCGGCGCCGCACAAGCGCCCGAGCTGTTCCGGGCTGCACGGTGTTCGATGTAACTCCATTTTCTCCATGACCTAGGAGAGGGAAATCGGGTAATTAAATGCGAGGAATCAGAGGCGGCCCGAGGAGCCCTTTCTGCTCAGCTGGCTTTCCCCAGGCAGCGGCCGCCCTGGCATCCCAGGCCCGGTTGTCAGGAGCCAGCAAGCCAGCCATGTCCCAGTCTGAGCCGCGCTGCCGGGCCTGGAGAAGCTCTGGGGTGGGGCGCTCCGTCACGGCACATGCTCTGTGCTCCGGGCCATTGTCGGGCAGACGTAGGGGGCCCGGGGCGGGGTTGGCCCCCAAAAGTGTGCAAGAGAGAGGGCAGGAAGGGGCGGGAGGACAGAGAAAAGCGGCCAGGACGAGTGAGTGGCGGCAGACAAGGGAGCAGCTTTGTGCTCTGGGCGGACGGACGGAGGGACGCAGGGACATTCCTTTCAGAGGCCTTTGCCCCAGGACCCCTGGGCAGGGCCAGCACTTTCAGAAGAAAGCGGTCTGCAGGCTCGGCTCGGCCAAAGCTGCTGCAGCGACAGCGCTGCCTCTTGGATCCCGACCTGCGAACTTGCCGAGGAGGAGCCAGTCAGGAGCCTGCCTTCCAGAGCCATGGTGACAAAGCAGGCTCAGCTGCTGAAGGTCCCGGGTGAGGCTGCCAGCCTGGCAGAGCCCGGGGCTTTCCTCTGCTCAGCCTGCTGGCAAGGGCGTCGCCTGCTGGCTTGGGTTCGGTTCGGTTTCAATATAAATAACTATGTTTGACATTTCAATTTAGTTCTTACAGCTTTTAATACATTTTTATACTGTACTCTTCTGCAGATAATTTACTTCCCAGTGTTTCTTTATAATAAGAACTATGATGGGAAAAGATGTTCTCATTTATGTGTAAATTTCGTTAAAAGTGTGATCTGCATAATCACACTCCCCCGGGCTGTTGGCATTTTTTAAGTGGTCTAAGTGATCAACTATATCTCTTTTTAAAAATGCATCAAATCAGGATGCCACGGGACTGTCAGTTTTATTTTCACCTGGAAGCCTGCAAAGATAGTCCCACGGAGCAGGAGGAGGAGTCAGGGGCCACAGCAAGCTGCTCCTCCGAAGGATCCACAGGACTTGCAGCAGCTGCTCCCACGGTGCAGGCCCTCTGCCCACTCCCTCCGAGACGCAGGTCAGGAGACCCTGCTGGCTGAGAGGGCCAGAGCTCTGAGCCGGGACTCTGAGAGGCCTTGCAGCCTGTCCTGTCCTGCGCTGCGTTCTGTCCTCACAGCTGTGTTTCGTGGCTGCCCGGGTCCCCAGGCTGGCCCTGCTGCATCCTGTGGCTGCTCTCTCCCTGCCCTCCATTGCTGCCTTCTTGTCTGACCAATGTCCACTCTGGACAACACCTGTGACTCGCTCTAGGCAGCGCTGTCCTTAAAGCAGAGGGACATCGGGCATCCTGGGCCACCCTGCCAGCCTGCAAGGGTTGTGGTACCGGCGTGGTCACTGCTTTCCCGTTGCTCGTGAGCGGTGGAGGGACACGGCCCTCCTGAACCCGTGGACAGCCGACCAGACGAGTGCCAAGAGGGTGACCGCTGGGGTCCGTGGCGGAGGCAGCGCTGTGCCTGGGCTCCCCGCTCTGCCTGATCTCCCACAGATTCCCTTGCACTTAACTGACTGAAGAAGGGAAATCGGCGCTCACTCGCCGGGTGTCTGCCAGCTGGCCCTGTCTGCCGTCGCTGCTGCTCTCGCAGGGCGGCGGGCTGGGGCTGGGGTCCATGTGCAGGGTGGACATGGCTGAAGCTTCAGGTGTTGGTGCCCTTCCTGGCTCCCGTGAGGAGCAGCCCATCATGGGAGGTTTGGACTCAAAGCTACCAAGTGGAGAGGATTTTAAAAGACCAACAGCCCTGCTTTCGGATTTTGTTAATACAAGGTGTCAGCTGGGAGCTCGATTTTAAGGACTGAATACAATTACTTGTTCGGGTTTGACTTTGACGCATCACAGCTGGGAGCCAAATTTGGTGGAGAAAATCAAATTTTACTTTGTCCTGCCTGACACGAAGTCGGAACAGTGTGTTTATGCAATCTGCTTGAAGTGTGCGGTCCTTGTCTTTACCTGTTGTGCATCAGAAGCGCAGGGTCAGGTCTCGGAGGCTGCAGCAGATACTGCTGGTTTTCAGGGAGCTCTGAATAGTTACCATCGCCCCAGCCCGCACAGAACTACCAGAAAATGACGTGACTTGGTGCTCTCTCACGCAAACCTGAGGCCCCATGGATGGCAAATCTACAGGTTTTTACTTAGAATGACAGCCAAAAATTTCCTTCCTCATTTTTTAAAAAAATCATGCAAGTCCTAATGCAGGAACTTCTGAGCAGCTGACTTGATGAAGGCTCGTGAGAGAAGTAGTCACCAAGCCGAACATGAGGTGCTGCTTTCTTTCTTCTCCTGAGGTGGAAATGAATTTCATTGTTCTCCATATAAAATAGGGAAGCCACACCAGGGCCTATGGTGCCGAGGCATGGACAGGGCTTTGAGTCTGCAGCATCAGCAGCGGAATGTTTCTTTAAGTCAGTTTTAGGGCTGACTACCTACCTGAACTTTCCTGACCCCACTGTGCTCGGAGCAGTTAGACCAGTGCCAGGCAAACAGCGCCTAGAAAGACCCTGAGACCTGCAATGTCACGAAGGGGCCATCAGGCTGGAGGTGCAGGCCACCTGGATGATAGCAGGACAGGAAGGCAGCAGTGGGGACTCTGGGGAGTTGGGTACAGGGTCCCCGCCAACGAGCCTGTCCGACTGCTCAGAGCTCTGCAACACAGCAGCACAAAGGACGCGAGCCAGGTCTCCCTCCATCAGAACAGGGGTCATGGACACCTGAGAAGCAAGGATGCTGGGCAGAGGTCTGCTCCCTGAACAGGCTGTGCTGGCTCAGCTGTCCGGGCTGGACCCGTGGGAAGCCCTCTGATGATCAGCAGCCCTCGAGAGGTGTCCTCACGGATGCTTCATCTCTGCCATCCCGGAGGGCAAGCCTGGTGTGAAAAAGACAGGCAAGCTGCTTGATGTTGACTCAACTTATCTAGATTATTAACGAGCAGGTGCAGAGGCAATGTAATGCTTTGCATCCAGGAGTAGCATATGGTTATAAAGCCCCAAGTCAAATACATCTTTGCCACTCATTTGCATAAGGGCAGTCGTTTACTAGGTGCCTGCCACACTCCCTTCTTAGTTCTATAACCTCATTGCTCTATGATGAGGGTTAGAGATACCCTGAAAAAGCCCTGTGATTTGTAAATGTAGTGAATGATGAAAGGGAATCAAATAGATGTGAATGTAATAACAGTTTCTTAAAAATATTTTAGGAAGTGTTCTTTGAATGATAATCTTCATCAACTGCCATGAAAAATTCAAGCTTGAAACAAACATTTTTTTAAGGTTCAACTCAACTAGGAAAATTTACTAAGCATTTTCATGGATGGAGCAAGAAAGCAGGAGATACAGTTCCTTCACAAGAAAAATAAAACTGGTCCTCCCCTCTGCTGCAGTGTCTCTTTCCAAACATCTCGAATATATCTTAATTCCTTCTAGTGGGTATGAACAACCTGAAACATGTTATTTAGAAAAGGAAAACATTTTGGTTTGCATTGCTTTGGTAGCTAAAGACACTGAGCAGTTTTTCACGTACTTACTGACCATTTGTGCTTCTGCTCAGTGGGTGTCTTTTCAGCGCATTTCCCCATTTATTGATTGGGTCCTTGTTTTTCTGGTGTGAGGTTTTTTGAGTTCTTTATTCATTCGGGACCTTAACCTTCTGTTGGAAGAGGAATGAGGAAAGCGTCTCTTTCATTCTGCAGGCTGCCTCTTCACTCGGCTATCTTCTTTGCTGGGCAGAAGCTCTGTAATTTGATGTCATCCTATTTGTCGATGCTGCTGTTGTTTCCCGGGCTACTGGAATCCTATTCAGGAAGGAAGTCCTGGCTGTGCCTGGGTGTTGAAGTGTTTCCTCCTTTTTTTTTTTTTTTTTTAGCAGCTTCAAAATTTCTTGTCTTACACTTGGGGCTTTGATCCACTTTGAACTGATTTTTGTGCAGGGCAGGAGATGAGGACATAGTCTCAGTCTTCTACATAGGAGCATGCAGTTGTCCCAGCACCATTTATTAAAGAGGCTGACTTCTCTCCAAGGGGTGCCACTGTCCGTCTCAGCCCAGTCAGGGTAACTAGCATCGAGAATATAAACGATGGCAAGAGTGAGGGAAAATGGAATCTTTCTACGCCATTAGTGGGAATAATGTGGAATGCAGTACAGTGATTCCTCAGAAAACTAAAAGCAGAGCTTCCATTTGACCCAGATATACCTTCTGAGTACATTCCCCAAAGAACTAAAGTCCTCATTCCACTAAAATACCTGCATACTCATGTTTATTGAGGTTAAATTCACAATAGGCAAGCAGTGGAAGTAGCATAGGTGCCTATCAATAGATTAATAAAAAGGAAAACGCACATAATGGAATATTACTTAGCCATGAGGAAAAATTGAATAGCGTCACTTGTAGGGAAATGGGTGTAAGTGGAGATCATCATGTGAAGCAAAATAAGTCAGACTCAGAAAGACAAACATTGCATGCTCTCTCTCACAGGTAGAATCTAGTTGCAAAAAGAACCAAAAAAGATGGCATGAGAGTAAAAGAGAGGTGATTAATGAAGAGGAGAGAGGTCAACGGGAGGTGGTGGGAAAGGAGGTTAATGGGACAATAATAACCAAAGTATCTTCAGATGTGTACAAATAGTACCAAACAAGCCACTGTTCTGTATAACTATTATACACTAAAAAACATTTTATAAAAGAAAAAGGCAATGTCAGAATCTTGAAGGATTACCACGTTGCCAGGATTCTGGTGTTTGAGTCCAGCTCTGGATGCTCAGCTGCTTGACGCTCATCCTCCTGGACGAGACAGGAGAGGGAGGGGTCCCCTGCCTCCCGTCCAGGCCAGTGAGCTCTGAATCCTCTCTCTGAAGTCCACTCGAGGGTCCACTTTTCCTGTCACCCACTCACCTCAGGCGGGAGCCCAGATTTTCTTTCCTATCTTCAAGATGCCCAAGACAAAGTGCCTTCCTGGGACGAGGACTGCTGAGGGCCACCATCTGGAGTCTGGGAATCCAGGGTGGGCAGCACCCTGCAAGTCTGTCCTTGGTAACCTCTGCCATCTGTCCTCTTCATTTGGCCTTCGTGGAATGCCACCGCTTCCCCGGGTGGAGAGGCTTGAGGCTGACATCCAGCCTGTGAACAGGTAAGCACTGAGGGCATGGCAGGGCTCAGCTGGCTGGGGTGCTGGGCAAGTCTCCCACCTCCTTAGCCTCTGAGCAGAAGTCGTCCAGTGTGAAGCAGACCTCTGCACCTGTACACCAAGACCGCCCTGCCTGCCACCAGCCCCAGGCAGGACACCCTCAGGATGCCCAGCAAGCCTTCTGGAGTCTCCTGCCTCAGAAGACGTTCTCTGTGGTTCTTCCCCATCCTGGCAGGACATCCTACGATCCTTGGCCATGGGGACTCTGTGGAGTCCGAGCTGGCTCGAGGCAGGGCCCCCACACTGCTGCCCTGGGGAGGGGTGAATAAACTCTGTTGGCCAAGGCAGATTCTGCAGGAGCCCCTGAGACTACCATGGAAATCTTCCCTTTCTTGGCCCCTTTCCTGGAGCTGGCAGGTTACCTCGGGGATGTTTCCCTAAGCATAGGATCTTATGAAATTAGCAAATGTAATGATTTTGCCATTATTACCTTTAAATGAGTCCTACCCTGTGCTATACAAATGTCAGGGCACTTTAGCCTGACTGGGGCAGAGTCTGTTTCCCAGAAATTGCTTATGGTCAGAGGAACTTGGAAAAAGCCACAGAACGAACCTTCATTATCGAGTTCCCTGGGCAGAGGTAAGCACTGCCCCTCGCTGCCCATACATGGGAGCTCAGTTGAGTGGCCTGGCCAGCTGCAGGTCAGCACTCGCTTCTCTGGGAGGTCAAGCTCTGAGGAGTAGTCAGACCTTGGAGTGGAGAGGCTGTGGCAGGGTCCAGCCGGCCCCTGCCCTCAGGTGCATTCCAGGGCCCCCTGCCCCAAGCAGCAGCAGGCAGCACCAGGCCAAGCAGACAGCTCTGCCTTTGGCCTCTCCACCTGGCAACTGCCCTAAGCTTTCAGCCCCATACCCAGGGTTCCATCCTTGGCCAGCCTGCCATGTCAGTTTCCTCCACATGTCGAGTCGGTCACTTTTAAAATGAAGACAGACCAAACCAAATGATTTTGTGTGCAGCTCTCTCCAAGAGGAGACTCGAGCTCAGGAATGACTGCTACCTCTGCCCTTGGGGCAGCATGCTGAAGAGCTGGTCCCACAGCTGTCCTGGCCACCCTCTGATTTGTCCTCAGTGCCACAGCCTCCCTGGGGGAAAGCCCACTGTCCGGCGGCTTTCAAGCACTGGTGGCTTGACCACAGGCTTGCGAACGCATGGATTTTGAAGACGATTCCTGGCACTGTGCTTTGTTATTGTAATACATATTTTTATCTAAATGTACACTATATTTTATCATACCTCATAAAGGCATTTCTTTCTTTCTAAGCTTCCACACAGGAAGTTTTTCAACAACTGATAATGAGTTTTCCTATTAGCTTGTGTTTCGGGATGACATAGAACCCTTTTGCCAAATTGCTTTTACCATTACCTGTCTACAGGAGTCCTTTGCAGGAGCCCGTCTGTCCCTAGGTGTGCAGTGGGGAGATGCAGTCTCCTGGCCTCTGCCCACTTGTTCCCACACAGGGCCCCACTGTGGAGTGTGATAGACTTCTCCAGTGTCCCTCAGTCACAGGAAGACCGAAGAGGCAGCAGGTGCACAGGTGTACGCATCTGCTTTCCTGTCACCAGGCACAACACTTGCCACCTGCAACTTACAGGAGGAAAGGTTTGATTTGGCTCATGGTTCAGGGTTAGGGAATTCAGTCCATGGCTGGCCATTGCTGAGGTAGAAACAACATGGTGGATGGAAGGAGATAGCAGAGGAAAACCCCTCATCTCATGGCAGCCAGGAAGCAGAGGGAGAAGGGAGGAGAGGGAGGGGGGGCGCACCTTCCAAAGTCCTGTCCACAGGGACCCACCTCCTAGAGCACAGCTATAAACCAGGGGAGTGCATCAGTCCTCTCTTGAGATGAGTACAACACTCCAGGATCCACCCGCCTTCCCGAAGCCCAACATCAGTGCATATGAGATTTGGGGGATATTCTAGATCCAAACCATAGCAATGGGTGAGGCGCCTCCGTCCCCAACACCAGGTCCAAGGGGACAGGGCTCCTGGCTCCTGCATGGCCCCGGGCCAGGGTGTGTGTGTACCTGTGCTGCTGTCACACTCAGCCAGGGTACACACAGGCTGCCCTGGGATTTCCTGTCTGAATGTTTAATTGCGGATCCAATGAAAACTGGGACTTACAAGGCGGTCCTCAGTGAGTGGAGCTTATGTAGGCACTCCCTTGTTTACGTAATTGTTAGTGTCTATTTTAATCTGCACCCTCACCTTCATGGCCACTGCTCTGGCTGTCTGTTATCCACTTCCTTAAAGCCGTGTTTTCCTTTTAGGATAAATATTTGCACCTCAAAATTTCCAAACTTACTGCTCATGCTATTCAATGCCTGAAATGAGTTTTCTATTCCATAATTTCTAAAATAAGGTTCAGGGAATATTGATAGGCTGGAGTCCTTTGACTTCTATGTTAGTATTAAAATAATTCTAATTTAAAGTTATTCATGAAAGTCATTAGAATTCAGAAACGGTGCAAGTTTATGTGGTGAGAATATTTAGGATGCTTTGAGTGATATCCTGTGGTAGAATTTACTTTCGTTAGATTCTCTGATGTAAATTTAATTAAAAGGAGAAATGGGACCTGTCCTCTGGCTTGTTTGTGTTTGCTTTTATAAGTGGATCATGACAGGAAGTCTAGAAATATTTATTCTGGACAGATTGCTTTACTTTGGAGCTGGGAGGCACTCGATGTCTAATAGATTAATCTAATTCTGATAGTGACTTTTGGGTAACACATGAATCTGTACATGTGCCTGGTAGGGGAAGACACCTCTCTCCCTCACCCCTCATTCTAATTATTCTTTTTCCTCTCCTACTTTCTACCCTTTTGAACTCATCCCTAAAACCCTGAAAGTAGGCACCCTGAAATATTCATAGAGGCACTTTCCATGGACTCAGACACAACCTGGAGAGAAACAAAAGCAGTATTGCAGGGCTCCTCTGGGAGGTTGTCCTCTTCCTTTCTGGAAGAAGTCATTCTTCGAAACTGGACCAACCTCACCATCCCTGATCAGCCCAGGAACAGTCTCCACAGGGTAATTTCCTCCCAGTCTGTTCGCCGCCGTCATTGAGATGCTTCGGAATCGAAGTTCACATGTTCTGCGTGGCTGTAAAGAATCTAAAGGATACTCACCAAAGCCCACGCGGTCCTCAGCACAAGGGTTGTGGAATTAGCCACAGAGGAGACCTGGACGGCCATGTCTGGGATGCCAGCCTTCAGGCATGGTGTTTGCTTTGCTTTCACATCATCTGAGTGAGGGCTTCTCACTCTCTAGTGCTTCTAGAAATGAGTGATCTTTGTATTTAACACTTTTACATTTTCAAAAGAACTCTTGTGACTGTATTCCTGTGTCCAAAAGCCTGGAGTGTGTTCATCTTGATTGAGCCTGTTTTCTGTGCGTGACACCCTGGCGTTGGACAGTTCACCATCAGGGAAGGGAAACAGAGGTTCATTTTCTGCACCTCAAGTGCAAGAGATGGGTGGACCCTCAGGGAGGGGAACTGATGTGCGCGAGCACAAGCACACACACACACACACACACACACACACACACACACACACACACACACACACGGCTGTCTGACCACCAGGGGGTGGAAGTTCCCCCAGCCCTCTGCAGGGCTGACTCCTGCAGAGGACTTCTGTACCCATAATGGTGAAAGCTATTTGGTGAAAGGGTTTCATTTTATCCTGAAACACAAGCTAATAGGAAAACTCATTATAATTTGTAAAGAAACTTCCTGGGTGGAAGCTTAAAACAAAAGAAATGCATTCTATGAGGTGAGGTAAAAAATATAGTGTGTGTTTACATAAAAACCTTTATTATAGTCAAAGACACACTGCCACGAATTGTCTTCAGAATCCTCCCCTTGCTTTGCCCACACTTGCCCCATTGTTGCCACTTTCTGCAGCAGCTCTGGAATCCTCTTTTGTGAGTATCTTCAGTTGCTCTCTCCTAGCTGCCTCAATGTCCTAAATTGACTCAAAACCTTTATGTTTCATGGCCATTTTGTCTTTGGGGAAGAGTCAGAAGTCTTACAGTTGCAGATCTGTTGAATAAAGCAAATAAGGACACAGTGTAATGTTTTTATTTGACAAAAATTGCATGAAAATGACTCAGGATATCAAGGCAGCCAAGAAAAGACTCTCATGAAAGAGGAACTCCAGAAGTGTTTCCAAGAGTGGCAAGAATGATGGGTCAGTGTGTTCCAAGTGATGGGGGGGGTTGAGGGAGATTAATGGCAGTGTGTCTTTTTCTATAGTACATTTTAAAATTTTTAATTAAATATTCATTCTATGTTTGATCATACCTCACATATTAAAAAGCAAACTGCTATTATAAAGTCATTTTTTTTCAGGAGGGACAAGGGATTGACATAAGCAGGTAATCACATTTGTCACTGTGTTTTCCAAATCAGTCTAGTTTTCAGATGTCCGTCAACCCAGAGCAGAGGCCTGGAAGCCTTTGTCTGTGACCACATCCTTGCTGGAAGGCAAGGAGGGCATGTGCAGCTGGGCCAGAACCCGGACACAACCTGCTCCAGCCACACTGCATCTGAAGCTCAGGGTTTGCACAGGGTTTTCTGGGGACCGAGGTCTAAGTGGCGGGAGCCCACCTGATTGTCAGCTCCTTGTCACCAAGTAGCATCTGTTGACATTAGTAATGTAATTGCAGCGATAATGAGCTCATTGACGGAGTACCTAAGGGGTAATCAGTGGAGCCATCACATTTGTCTTGCTTTACTTGACAGCCATCTTCGCTCTGAATAGGCTGTGAAGGGCGCACCATTGTTTGCAGGAACAAGTGGCAGCAGCTTCCACCCCCTCCCCCAGCCCCATGCTCCCTTTCCTTGCAAAGAGCAGAGCTGCCTTGTGGTTTGCTGTCTGGTCTGACGGCAAGCGGATCGTGTGCACGCTGCTCCCCGACCCAGGCTCCTGACAGGTTGAACTTCCCCTTGATGAAGAAGACGAGGAAGGAGAGGCAAGAGGTGAACTTCAGTGTTCAGAAGTCGGCCGGAAACTGACATGAGAGGACTGGGCTGGCTGAGTCAGACACCGGATGCCTTCGGTTCTCCCTGTGGAAGAGGGATGGAAACTTTCTTCTCGGGCTAAGCAGTCCTGTCTGTGACAGGCAGCCCAGCACACAGCTGTGGACTGGTCCCGTGATGAACAGCAGCCCTGTAAAAGGTAAATTTCAACCAAGTGGTGTCAGAAATAGAACTGGACACGGACGGGTTCCCTTACTTTCCCTCCCTCCAACCTCCCCGAGCTGATTTCTTGCTGGTTGATTAGATGACCCACACACTCAACAGTGAGGGGCCCAGACCCCTCTGCAGCATCAGCTGAGGGGCCCGGTCCCGGGGGAGCCAGACACAGCCATGGCCACATCAGCAGTCACTGCCCCAGGGCCAGGCGCGCTATAAATCCTGTCCTGCTCACTCCAGAGGCCTGAAAGGACTCTGCCTGCTCACGCAGATCTGAGGGAGTCAACTTTGGTTCATCAGCGATGAGCCAAACCCTCTCTGATTTCTCATTCCCTCTCCCTTGTCTTGGGACAAACATGTGCATGAGCACACACAGACACACACACACACACACACACACACACACATGCAAGCACAGAGCGCAAGGAATAAACGATGATGAGAAACAGGGCCCCGCTTTGAGAGTATTAATTGTCCAAGCCTTGCCATGTACTTGAGTCAGGAGGGGAACCACGCCTCACTAGGCTGCCCTCCTCTGCTTCCTTCCCGATCTCTGAGTCACGGCCAGGCTCCTCAGCTCCTCGCTCTCACCCTCAGAACCTCGCCTCCGCCTCCTGCCAGCCCTTCAGCCGGTCCCTGTCTGCTTGTTCAGAAACATGGGAGATGTTTGGGTCCTGTTTCTATTTGTTCTCATGAACCAGCAGACACTTTGGCAGCTAAGGTAAGTGTGAAATCGTGGACACAGATGTGGCTGTAGATACAGGGACTGGCAGAGGTGTGTGTGTGCCTGTGTGCACAGAAGACGCTGTTCAAAGTACCAGGAGGGGCTGGCATCCATGTTACTGGTGCTTTGTGAACAGGCCCAGTGAACAGGAGTGCGGCTGTCAGAGATTTGCCACAAGCGCCTTCAAGGACAAGCCCGAGAGCTCTCTCTGGGGTGAAGACCAGACAGGCCTGGGACCTCAGGGTTTGCAGGAGCGAGTGTGCCCCAGGCTGAGAGGAGGGTGTGGACAGCCCTGCTGGCAAGAAGTGGCCCTGGCCACCAGGGGCCAGCCCCGAGCCTGGCCATAGGGATCAGCCAAGACCCACGCATATCCCAAGGCACAACCAGGGGGGCGTGAAGCTGCACTGGCTACCCATGGCGATTCCCCACCTCTAGGGACAGAAGGAATGAGGAAGGAAGCGCTGCATTCCTAGCACACTGCCCTTCCCAGTCATCACCACAGTGAAGTAAACTTCCAATGGAAACTCTCAGGAAAAAATAATTTCCCGAGAGTTTCAAGATTTACTAGTGAACTTGGAGATTTATTGAGGGCATGATGATGAAAATGCATGACTGCTTTTGATTCCTGCACTATTTTGAAACTCCGGCTAGAGTAGGTGTGTAGTTCCCCATCAGATCTCTTTCTGTTCTGACAAAAACTGGAATGTGAGTAGCTAAGATCAACCAGAGTGGTGTCTCCTGCCTATGCTCTTCCTATAACACTTTAAACCTAGGCTACTTTGGCTCAGAACTGGAGTAATCCACATTTGTCTTGAAAATGTGGTAACAAGTGTTGCTTCTAAAACAGACACAAATTAAAGGCATAAACTCCTTACCTGTCAATCAGTTTTCGAAAGAGGGTGGGGCCATAAGAATGAATGGCACTTGTGACTTCAGATACACCAAGAATTAAATGCAAAAGAAGGAATTTGTCTTAAGATCTTGAAAAAAATAACAAAAATCTTCACAGAAAAGGACTATATACCAGGTTTAACTATTCCAAATACAAGATATATGTTAGAGCCAATTCTGGAAGAAAGGACAAAAACTCCTAATTCTCTATTTATTTGCTTGCCTTTGCGAACTACCATGTATGCTGTCGCTAAAGTCTTATAAGCTTGTGAAATCATTTCAACAGCAGTACCATGCACAAGGGAAACTGGCAGCAGGTGTCCCTCATGAAAGTCATTTTTAACTCTTTGCACATGCACACACACTTTGTGCAGTAAAAAGCATTTAAGTAATTATCACACCTAAGAGAATGAAGACTCTGCTACAATTTAATTAGAACTCTTAGTAATATTGCCTCACTACTGCTGCCAGTACAGTAAAATTTTAAATACTTAATATTTTAAACACATGTCTTGGCTTTATTTTGGTGACTAACCCAGCCGCTTTCTTACAGTGTTTTCCAGCTGGTGCTGCACTAGGCTCTGAAAGGGAGGGGCAGGAGGAGCAGGCGTGACTGGCTCTGTCACTGCGTCTCCTGATGCTTGGAATGGGATGGAGCCAGCTGGGGACCCAGAAAGGCCTCTGTGAAGATGCCTGCCCTTGGGAGCCAGGCTCAGGGAGGAGCCTGTTTTGGTGCACTCCCTCTTCCATGTCTTTGGGGGCTGAGAAAGGACCAGTGGTGGAGCTGAACTGAAAGAGCAACATTCCATGGCACAGCTCTGGATCTGCCCTAACTGCAGGACAAGGAAAAGGTCCTCCCCCTCCTCTTCAAACTTCTCCTCTTCCTGCTTCTCTTCTTCTCCTCTTCCTCCTCCTCTTTATTTCCCTCTCCTAGTCCTTCTTTTCACCTTCTATCTTTTATAATCTGTTTTGTTATCAGATAGCAACAAAGATTTGAACAACTAAAGCGAATACACATAAATGCAATGGCCTGTAACACTACTCTCCTGAGCTGCTTGCTGGGGAGCAGGGCCCCTTCAAGGAAAGAGATTAATCTGATTTCTATGTAGCTAGGGCCCCATCCCAGCAGACTTACTTCACAGACAGCTGAGGCACATGAGGGCTGAAGGCTCACCCTCAGCATTAGTGAGTTCTCTTAAGCCAAGAACGGTGGTATGAAGGAAGAGGTCTAGAGTCCACAGGCTCAGCAGTTCACCACTACTACTGGAATCAAGAAGCTTGGAAAGGGGGACCATGGGATATGGGAAAATGGTTCTGGGGTCCCAGTTGCCAACATCTGTAGCATTCCCAATGCCCAGTTCCTGGGCGGACAGCCATAGGCAATACCTTCCCTCTGGGGGGCTCCTGGGCTGGACACAGAGCCAAGCCAATGGGGACCAGAGACAGCCTGGAATTCACACAGGAAATGTCAGTGTCTACAGAAGGAATAAAGGAAAGAGGCTTTCCTGACATAGATGCAATAGATACACTTCATGCAGAAAGTGACTTAACTCAAGAGAGAGGGGATAAGTATTAGCTTGTCACCTGGACTTTCACATCCATAGGCTTTGGTCAGTGGGTCCAAATCCCCCTGTGCCTAGGATTTGCCACTAGAGTGTTTGATAGAACATGTAAAAGTGAACTGGACAGGGCCAGGATAATTGCAAATGAGGAACAGCTTGTTAAAGTTGTTCTCTTGAAAATTAGGCTCTTGTCTATCTTCACCTCTACTTGATGTTTTAAAGTACAATATAGAGCACCCAGAAGGAAGCTCCCCCACTGAAATCTCAAGCTCCTAGGGCAGAAAAGCTGAGCTGGTCCCAGAACCCAGAAGGAAGCTCCCCCACCACCATCCCAAGCTCCTAGGGCAGAGAAGGTGAGCTGTGCGGGCTCCAGAAGCAACCCCCCTGCCCCCGTGGAAATGAGAAGACACATAAACAAGCCTCAAAAACAGACTTCTGGATCACCTACAGCAACCTCAAAGGGAAACGAGATGGGACAATCTAATACTCAACCACCAGGACTCTCTGAACTGACAACAAAAGAGGATCTGGGAAAAATGAAATCAGAAATAATTACTCAGATAACAGCAAAGATTTTGCTCATGGTGCAAGACAT
>NW_004624751.1:2358586-2413358 GCF_000247695.1 Heterocephalus glaber | reverse complement strand
GGTACTTCTTAGAAGTTGTCAAATTTATTTCAAAGCAGATTTTTGAAATATGCTTTCTATATCCTTTTAAATTCTGTAAAATCTGTGGTAATGTCCCCTAGATCTTGATATTGTAATTTAAAAGCTGTATAATTGATATTGTGTAATGGGAAGAAATGGTCTAAAAGAGCAGGGGAGGTGGGAGGGGTAGGGGAAAGGAAAAAAGGGAAAAGAAAAAATATGAGAAGAGGAAAAAAATGGAAACAACGTCTTTGCAAATAGGGAAGGGTGGAGGGGGTGAAGGGATGGTAGGGGAAGGGGAAAAAGAATAAGAACCAAGATACTCATGTAAAGGTACAAGATCCCAATGATGATGACTATAACTGTATTTTATACGGAAAATGTACTAATAAACTTAATGGGGGGAAAAAGGTACAATATAACTTTGATAAAACATCGAAATGATACTTTCTTTAAGTAGAACCACTCCTAATAGCTCCCCACCTGAGTTAAATGTCTCCTGACCATCTTGAGATCTTGTGTGCATCAATCAGCCTTTAGTGTAAAAGGGGTTTAAAGTGATATGGAACCCAAATGCGACCTGGGCCAAACAAGTCAAGTGACCTGTTAAATTTGAGAGAAACAGATGACCATCTAGATATGCTTGTGGGTGGAGACAGAAGGCCTTGAAGGAGAAGACCAGAAATAATTACCTGTTTCATGAACAGGGGTTTCCCCTGGCTTTTACACTGAAGTGAAGTTAGCTATTTAATCTAAGATTTAGGAGTCCAAATAAAAAGGATACACAAAGCCGTGTTCCAGTTGGGTTAGATGTAGACTGGTGTTCAGAGGGGCTGTGGGCTGCTGACTCTTTGCAGACTTGGATGAAGAGAAGAAGCAGGGACTCTAAAATCAATGAGTGTCATTCACCACCTTCACAAATACTACCAGAATCCAAGAGGATCGGATTAATTAAGTTCTTTTATTTGAATCAGTTGGAAATACATAGTGCAATGCTGTAGAGGAGGGCTTAATTTCAGGGTCTGTAGTTCAGAATAATGGGGGGACCGGGCTGCATCCACCACACTGTGCTTGAACAAAGCGGGGAGTTAGGCTCTCTTGCAGCTCCGCACTGAGTGCTGAGGGCTGTGCCGCAGCAACTTTCGGACCGTAGCGTGCCCTCCTCTCAGAGAGCGCTCTGGGAGAATAAGTCATGTGTGTGCTGGCAGAGGGGAGCTATGGGTGTGTCACTCAATCCAGGAGGTTGCAGTCAGGACCTACTAATCCTCAGCAGGGTGGATTTGCAAATTCATTCAACCCCTTGAGCCTTGGTGGTCTCATAAGAAAAATGGCACTGGTCACTCCCTAGCTCTCTGGATGTGTTGAGGGTTAAGTCATAAAGAAATCCCACCATGTCTAGCTGGCACCTGGTTTCTTTCCTTGTCCTTGTCTTCTCCAGTCTGCTTTTCTATAGCTTTACCTTGAATATTCTTTTAAGCAACTTGATATTGTTTTCTATCATTCAATGCCTGGAATTTCATTCCAAAGGAACCTGAGGCTTACTTTGAGTAGTGAGAGAGACCAATAAACTGCTTGGCAGGTGGTTTGGTGCTGTGGTGAGCTAATGTCTCAAAAGTCTTTCAAGAGGGTGAAAATAATTCCCAAGAATATTCGTGGCAGTTAAAATAGAAATCAGCAATAATTGGGCCTATAGAATTATATCTGGCCCTCTGATTATACAGTTTGATTACAAACTCTGACATTTCAATTATAAATAGGACTTGGCATTATTAAAGTGGGATTTTTCTTAAACACCTACAGTTTCCTCCTTTTTTTCATTCCTTGGCAATAAAATTTAGGTAATGAGAATGCTCTTGTAAAAAAGGACTGGCTGGAACTATTGGATAGTAAAAATTTTTTCAGACTCATTACATAAATGAAAGGTATTTTACTTTAACATTTATTGAAGTTCTTTTTTCGAAGTACAACAGTCTTTTTAGGCAAACAAAACAAATAAGGAACAAATTTTCTGTATAAAAAGTATGGCTAAAGCAATGGAGCAAAGGGCCCCAGAGCCCAGGGCCTCCCTGTGCGGATGATGCTCAAAGCCCATCCCTTGGAGGCTGGCTGCAGTGCAGCATCCAGGGAAGGCTGGGCCCTCATCCTGTACCCACCTGAGCTCCAGACAGCCAGACACCAGGCAGGGGACCCCATCCTCCAGGCCTGAGATGGACGGTTGCTCCTGGTGCCATCTGATTCTCAGCTGGGCTCATTCTTGCAAGGGAGCACATGCAGCTCCTAATAGATGAGCAAATCTCACTATGTCGGCGGTTTCAGATTTCGGACAGTGATGAGGGTGCAGCTGACACATCCTGGACAAACACACTGTCCCCTCTGCCCAAGCACTCAGTCCCAAGACCTGATTGCCCTGGAATTAGGGAACCCCAAATCTTTAAGGACAGCTGTTCCCTCCTCAGGGAGACCCCTCCCTGGCCTTGGTCCCTGACAGTGCCCTGCTCAGTGGCCAGGGTCCCGATCTACCCGGCCCCGGACAGGGCCTCCCTCAGCCTGTGGAGCACAGGCTCTGAGCCTTGTCCCTGCTTTAGCAAACTGGGCTTGGATTTGAAGAGCTGCTGGTTCCTGAGGCCAGAAGAAATTACTTTCTATGTGACAAGACATTTGCTCCCCAGGGCAGCAGTGAAGGCAACTTGATGAGTACCAGGCTTCCGGGTAACGAGGGCTGTTCCGCAACTCCCCACTCGCTTTCTTCAGTTCCTTAACTCACACATGACTGCTCAGGGCTCGCTCAGAACCAGTGTTGGCTGAGTGTTTTTGTGCTAATAACTTGAGACTGTGCTACTCCCAGCCTGCTGTTCCCAGAGCTGTGCAGTGGCAGTGCTTGGGTGTCGTGGGGATGCAGCGCAGGCCTCTGAAGCCACAGCCCCTCTGGAGCAGGGACTGTGGGACACCCGGCCCCCCGCCAGACTGTGGACTGTCATAGCTTTCACTCCCTACGCTGTTCCAGGGCAGCTGGGCCACACGCTTCACCTGCTCTGTGTCCTGCCATGCTTGCCCCAGCCCAGCAAAGTAGGAATCATTACCCAGTGTGTGGATGAGGACACGGAGGCCAGGGGAAGAAGGGACACAGGGCCACAGCACCCTGGGCCACTGCAAGATGTCAGAGGATCGCCTACTAGAGGTGGGTTTGTATCGAGTAACCACAGAAGAGAGATCCGTGCAGTGAGCAGTTGATACTGAGATGGCATTGTTTGATTTTGGAAAAGAAACTTTCTATTTCACATCCTCAGAAAGGGTTTTAGAGTTGGTTTAATCCAGACTGAAAGCAGGTGTGTAAGTGCTAAGAGTGGCGGAGGAGACCTTGAGGGCTCAGCAGGTGACATCTGATTGCCACTGTCACAGAGAAGAGGGCCACGGAGGGCCGTGCTTCCTCATTGCCACTCCCCGGTGAGCCCTGAGGGCTGCTAGGGCCACCCTGCAGAGGTCAGCGCTGTGTCCCCCCTCGCTGCAGCCTTTGCTCCACCTCCTCAAGTGAGGGTCCCGAAGACCTTCCCTTCCTCCCACGCTCTGCAGCCGCCCCGCCTCAGTCTGCTCCTGGGCCCCCTCTGAGCCTGGAACCCCAGGTTCTCTTGTCCTCATCCCATCCTCTCTGTCACCCGTTCTGCCATCCTCCTTCTCCCCAGTCCTCCGCACATCCTGGCGATGGTGATTCACCAATATCTGCTGGCCCTGTCACTGCAGCATCTGCGTCCAAGCTCCCCCAAGGATTTCCCGCAGTGCCATGCAGCTCAGCTTGTCCACCCAAGACCCTCAGCCTCCCAGGCTCGGAGGACAGACTCACAGTCACGTCCCCTGTCCCCAACACACATGCAGAGTCATGCCACTAGTCAGGCTGCACGTCCTGTGACTGTGAAGAGCGTGCCTTGCCCAAGCCTCTCCTGGCGTCTTTTGTGCTGCCTCCTGAATCCCACACCTGCCCACCGGGGAGGCTCTGCCTGCTGTCCCAGCCCCACCCCTCCTCAAGAGGGGACACTAGGGCTCATAAAGCCAGGCCCACATTGAGCCCAGTGCCAGGCCACAGCTGTCTCAAGGATGGGTGTTGTCTTGTGAGTTTCCCATGTTCCAGGGGCTGGAATCAAAACGATGCTCAGTACATGTTGTTTGGATTGCTTTTATTAGTTTTATTAAATGTAGTAAATGTGATGGCAAATGAAGACAATGCTAATGCACTTTTTCTTTTAAAAAAGAGGATTTCCTCTTAGTCCACTTCTGACTATAAAATATTAACAGACAAATCTGATTGTGAGGTAGCAATTATAACATGTAATGTATACATATATATGCATATATATCAGTAACAATTCAGTCAACTCAATAAAAAGATATACAAAACTTTAGGAGTAGATTTTGGACTAATGAACTTGAAATAAATGTATAAATTACACATATAATCAATTTCAAATTATCAGAAGTTCTATATGGTATTTCTCTCTCTGAACCAAACCATATTGAATATTGAGCATAATCTATAGATGGGAAAAATAAACCCAAGTGTCTGCCTGTGACGCCCCTTTGCAGGAGTGTAGCTTACCGGGCTCTGCGGGTGCTTCAAGGTGCCATTCGAGGGGCAAAGGGCTTGGCACAGCAAGAGGGTCTCTGTTTTGCAGTAGAGAAATGGACAAGAGGTATTGCTCTGCGTGGTTGGCAAGCACAGGTAGGGAATCCAAGTTTTGGGTAGGCATGGTTTGGCCCCAAGGAGGTCACTCTCACGGTTCCATCAGGAAGTACAGGGGTGAAGGAGGCAAGGCAGTGAGTGAACCTCTGGCTGAATAGAACAATGTGCTCACCTTGCACAGAGTCCAGTTATGGTGGAACAGACCCCATCCAGTACACGTGCACATTACCCTATTTATATCACTTATTATGCTGTTAAATGGGTATGGAATTTTAAAATGCATGTAGTGTAAAAGATGAGGGAGTTAGCTATCTTTGAAAGCAGAACAAAATGATCATTGAGTTTATTATGGTTTGCATCTCAATGTGCCCCACAGCCTCATCTGCTCACAGGTGGGGATTTAGGGAGCTGGCTGGATCATGGGTATGACACTGGATTCGTCCACTGATGGGTTTAGAGCTAAATAAGATGTTGGGAGGTGAAGCTTGGTGGGAAGAGGGAGTCACTGGGAATGTGGCTGGGAAAGGTCTATCTCCCTCCTCCTCCCTTGATCCCTTTCTGCTTCCTGCCTGCCATACCATGGGCTGTTTCTCCTCTGTGATGCCCCTCTGCCTTGGGGCCAGCCCACTACAGACTGAAACCACTACAAACTGTGAGCTGAAATAAGTCTCTCCTCCTTTAAGCTGTGGGTGTTGGGTATTGTGTCTCAGCAATGAGAAAGTGACCAAGACAGAGTTCTTTCCTCTGTGGTGAGGGATCTTTGGGAGGACTGAAGAAGACAGTAGAGCCTCACCCACCGATGTTAGAGGCCCAGTGTCACACCTGCATCTGGGGGGCAGAGCAGGGGAACTCCCAGAGCTGGGTGCTTATTGGTAACTGTTAAGTGTCAGGTGTTAAATTAGGTGCAATGGGTAAAAGATAACAAAATGCATCTCTACTCTCAAGACTATTGTTGAAAAAAGAATGAATAAATTATGAATAACACCTCTAGAGTATAGTGAGGAAGGTTAAGTTTTGGGGCCAGACAGATTTGGAATCATAGGCAGCTGGCACTGAAATGTGAGCCCTGATCCCACTCAACAGTAGCACCACGCCCTCACCCCTCCTGTTCACAGTGACCCAGTGCTGTGGTGCAAGCCTTTACACTCAGGCCAGGAAGCACCACAAACTCAAGGTCACCGGGAGGATGGCGGCGTTGCAGGAAAATCCAGACAGCCCCATTACAGCTTCCCAGGGCCCTTCTCAGCCAAGAGTCAAGGCTTTGAGAATGTTCCTGCCCATTTCTGAGCCCATTTCCAGTTCTGCAATGTGGGAAGTGAATCTCCTCTCTGACAAGTGAGAGCTCTGTGCAGAAGTAGAGAATCCCCCTGCCCAAGATGGCCAGGGTGCACTCAAGACAGCATATCCCTTCCTGCAACCCATAATCCTTAGCAGATCTTACCTGTATCAGGCCAATCACATCCAAAAGGTCCAAGACTATGCTGAACAATGAAAATATAACAGACAATATGCCGTGTATAGCAACCATAGTATGTGACAGCTGATGGACTGCAAGTCCTCTTCATTCTAACTCTACAAGTCAGCAACAAGGATTGGCTGCTTTCTACCAAATTTACACGTACTTAACTTTCCCACCGTAAGGGTAGATTTCACTGCCCCTGCAGAAAAAGAGGACACATTTGAGAGACTACGGAGCGGGAGCCACTCATTGGTCCCCATAGGCAGTTGCTGGATAGCACAGGGTTTATTCACAATTTTGGCAACTGTCTCCGTGGGATGTATAATGCCCTACATTTGGACACATCTCTTTTCAAGCAAAGCATGAGAGGATTAGGAGAGAAACCTTTACCTGGAGATGCTTAGAAGAGCATAGGACGTGGATACATGGCTGAGAATCAGGGGAACAGAAATAGACAGGAACAAGCACAGATGGGGTCCCCAGGCCCACCTCTATGCCCTGTGGTTCACGGGGTGCTTCTGAGCCTGCATTCAGAGTGACTTTCATGATTGAAACAGCATAGGCCACTCTGGTTTCTTCCTCCCTGATATCCAGCTTTCGCCTTTCCATCTTTCAAATCCATGCTATTTGGAAGGTGAGAGAACCATACGCCTGACAGTGACAATCCCAGGCATGTAATGATTAGTTGTTTGGAAAGTGAAAAGTGCATTGCTGTAACACAGATGCAATTGAGCTTAAAGCTTGAAAAACTTAATATGCTAAGTCTCTGTCACACAACTGAGTGGTGGTACTTTCTGCCACACCAGCTGCAGGTGCAGGAAAACAGGGTACAAACTCCTGCTGAGGAGGCTCTAGACACAGCCCAGGTGCTCAGCCACCTGCTCCCCAGCAGCAGCCACCGAAGCAGTGACGTCCCCAGAGCCTTCTGGAATAACACACTGGTCTGTCTTTGTGCCGCCCAGTGTAGTAGCCACTGGTCACACTTGGCTATTGAAAAATGTAAGCCTTTTGTGGTACTGAGGATTGAACCCAGGGCCTTTGCACTGGTCTCCAACCCTTACCCTTTCTAAATAGCATCTTACAGTTCTGAGACAAGGCCTCACTAAGTGGCTAAGTTGCCCAGGCTGAGCTTGAATTTGTGATCCTGGTGCCTCAACCTCCTGGAGTCCTTGGACTCAACCTGGCTAGGACTATAGTGTTTCATTCCCTGTAAGGCACCCCAGGTTCATCCATATTGCAGAATCCATCGGAATGCCCTTACTTTTTAAAGCCAAATAATATTCCATTGTGTGCAAAACCACATTTTGCTCATCCATCTATGGACACCTGGACTGCTTCGTCTTTGGGCCATGAAGGTGGCTATACACATATCTGCTCAGTTGGTGAATAGTTGGCTTTCAAATTTCATTTGATGTTCACTCATTTAAGTGTAAGCAGACGCACATGGCTGGGGGCTGGCATATTGGACAGTGGTCTCCAAGGCTGGGCTGGACCACAAACACCTAGGAATTCCTCAGTGTCCCCTTCTAGCTCACATATTACAGTGAGAGGGAGCAAGGGGGACAGCTCAGCCCCTTTGCACCAGCTCCCTCTCTCCTTCACTTGCTTAACCAGGTCTTGAGTTGGGCTGAAGTATGGAGAGGAAAGGGCCTGGCGACTCCTTGGCAGCTGTGTCATGTCTCCCTGGAGTGGAGCAGTGGTGGGTACTCTCCCTTTGGGCTGCCATCCACTGCACCTCCAAACCATAGCTCCTGCCTGTCCTACTGGAATTGAGTGGAAGGCCTGCAAAGGCTCTGCCATTAGGATCAATATCCTGGCCATTATGTGGGCAAAGGAGGCAGCAAATCACATTTACGTGGATTGTCAGGCTGATTATTATAAGCAGACGGCAGCTCATGCACTACAATGTGGGCCAGAAAAGACTGACATTATTTCAAATTAAAATCTATAATGCTAATACGCATCTCCAAGTCTTTGTGCAGGCTCGAGTGCATTAATCTTCTGGATGATTTGCTGATGTGCACGCTGTTTGCACATGAGTGGAGCTAAAAGGAGGGCTTTTAACCGAGAATGGTTAACATTTATTCATACAGATTGATAAAAGCTAACATGCAATTTTCTTTACTAGTAGCTCCCTAATAGGAATTAATGGGACATTTTAAAGAGAAATTCCAAGTTCAGGGGACCCAGAAAGAAATACGCCCAGCAGAAGAGAGGCAATGTCATGCTCCTCTGCCTAACACAACTTCATTAGATCTTTATATTTGCTTAAAGCTCCACAGCCAGAGGAGAATGGAAAGCACCTCAGAGTAGAACTTCTTGAAGCTGAGCTGTGATTTAGAAAAGTGTTTTCATAAGAGATTCTGGAATTCGTGCATTCAAGTTGAAAAAAGGTGGAAAAAGGTTTTTATAACACATCAGTTATTGTTGTATTTCTGTTCTATGAAAATCAACATTTATGCTTCCAAAAATTGTATTTTTAAACCACGTGGATGTGTTAATTTTTCTAAGAAAGTGACACATGAGTTTTAATCATAAGTATCTGATCGGAGGAAATCTTAATGATTGAATTTGGGGGTTTAGGGTTTGGTTTGCAAGTTATTTCCCAGAAATTTTTAAAGATCTATGATAAAGTTGAAGTATGTATAGAAATTAATAGTAAATAGAATGTGAAGGTAGGGAATTCCTTTTCTTTATGTGTAAGGAGGCAGCTTGACTGGTAGGCATATCCACCTGAATTCATTTGTATGGAAAAATTGGGATATTTTCCCAATAGGCTAAAGACCCTAATATCTTTTCTTGGTATAGAAACAGTCTTCAAAAGTAAAAATAATAATCTTGAAGTAAAATTCTTTCTATTAAAGGACAGAAATAACCCACGAATTCCGATAAATGGTCACATAAGCACAGCCAGCATGAGAACAGGAGGAGGACCAGCTCACTATAGCTTGACATGAAAAGCTCGGGCACAACTCTCGAATAAGTGTAAAAATCCTTTACTAAGCGGGAAAAGAAGTGGACAGCAGTGTGTGGTCTGGGGGTGAATGTTTCCCTAGAAAGTCTTTTCCTTCCCAGCAAGTCAGGTTCAACTGAAACTGCAGTCCACTGAGGTCTACTCAGGAATGTTCTGAAGATGATCTGGCTCGTCCATGCTGCCCTGAAGACAGTTAGCTCTACACCCATTCAGTAAAGCCAGATGAGGTAATGCCTGATTACACTAAGCCAAACTCTGGTGCCACTCACGAAGAGCATAGCTACAACCCTCAAACTCAGTCCTACGAGGAGAGCAACTTCAGCCAAGTTCCAATGTGTCCCTCTGCAGAAAGAACCAATCATGAAATTTCAGAAAATAAGAGCTTGGGGTCAGTTGACACAACCTGCTGATGTGAAAAAGCGGGGTCCAGAAGTGTCAGTAGTATCACTGGAGCGCACACACTGCGGTGGTTTGAATCCCTGGGCCGGACCCGCGCAGCCCCTCCGAGGCCCCCGGGGACAGCGAGTCACCCTGCGGAGAAGCAGCCTGGTGCTGAGGAAAGAGGCGGCTGGGGCCGTGGGGTGGGGCTTTGCAGGGTTCAGAGCAGAGTCCTGCATGCGTCTGTCTCCGTAAGGGCGCCGCTCTACGCCTGAGGGGGTGCACTTCTGCGCAGGCTAGCACCCCACAGACGGACTCACACACAGCGGAGGTCTCCCGAGGCTGCACTGCCTGGTGGTGTGCAAGCCACAGGCACGCAGTGACGCCCCACACAGGATGGGAAGGCTGCAGTGTCAGCGTGACCGGTTTAGGGCCTGCCGGGCCAGAGGCGCGCTCTTGTCGGAGTATCCGGTGGGCCAGGGACCCTGTCTCCAGCCCCGGGTCTGGCCCCCGCCACTTCCTGCCTCGCCGGTGCTACCCCCTGCTCCCTGGGCGCCACGGATTAAGCTGCTTTGCTTCCCGACCCACCTGCCACGGTGCTTCTGCCTTACAGCCAGCCAACCAAGGACTGAATGCCCTGGAAACGTGAGTCATGTAAGCCTGTCTTCCTCAAGGGCGGGTCCGGTGCTGTGCCTCAGGAGAGGGAAAGCTGACTGATGCGGATGCATTTCTCAGAATGCAGTCCCGTTGTGAGGCACACGTGACTGGTGTGCAAGTACGGCTCCAGGTCTGGCTAAGAGGCCCTGGGAGCCAGCACCGGCTGCTTACTTGTCAAATGTGTTACCTGAGCTGAGCTTCGAGCTCCTTGTTATAAAGAAAGAAAGTATCATGCCTACCTTTCAAGGTGATTTTTGATAATAATAATTTGATAAGTATGGAAATCATCTGAATATCCTAAGGCACTGTGAGATGTATGTAGATATGTCATTCAAATGTAGCTTGGGTACAGAGCTCTTTTGTGCATATTGTGCCAATCTTAAAATAAAATCCTCTCTATTGAAGGACAGAAGCAACCACTACTACTGATGTATGCTGACATAAACATGGAGAGCCAGCAGGAGAAGGACCGGCTGGCTGCAGTTGGCACTGCCAGCTCCTGTACAACTCTCACCTTGCCTGTGTGGCCTGCAAGGTGAAGGCTCTTCTGTCTTCTCTATTTTTATTGCTTTTCGAAGCCCCACCCATTCCCACCATGGGTGTCCCTCGGCAGGGTGACTCGCTTTCCCCGGGGCTCGGAGGGGCTGCACGGGTCCGCCCCAGGGATTCAAACCACCGCAGTGTGTGCGCTCCAGTGATACTACTGACACTTCTGGACCCCGCTTTCTCACATCAGCAGGTTGTGTCAACTGACCCCAAGGTCTTATTATCTGAAATTTCATGATTGGTTCTTTCTGCAGAGGGACGCATGGGAACTTGGCAAGATTGCTGTCCTCATAGGTCTGAGTCCGTGGTTGCTGCTTCGAGGGTTGTAGGAACTCTTTTCAGTTGTGCTTTTGCCACTGGAAATGTGCTGCTCTTGTCTGGAGTAGCTGCCCAGGAGGACCTGTGGAGCAGGCAGACCTGGCTGTGTGGCCCAGCGCAGAAAAGAGGCCCGAGGGAGCCTGCGTGGAGGATGCAGACTGCCCAGGACCCCTGGCTCGATGCGAGAATTGTTCTGTCTCTCACTGGCCAGCCCTCTACCGGCTCCTCCGTCCCTCTCCAGCCACAGCTCGTAAGGCTCAACTGCAAAAAAAACGGGGTCTCTTCCTCCTGCCCTTAAATGTTCTCTTCCTATTCTATCTTGGACCCTCTTTGGTGAAGCACTTTTTGCCATCAGCTACGTTAAATAAGAAGTAGGCATTGGTCTGAGACCAGGGTCATACTTTGAGTTCTCGTGTAGCAAATGCAACCTGACCTAGCAGTACGCAACCTGAATAACAGTGTCAGCACTCACAGGCTGTCCACTGAGGGGACCGAGCCAAATAAGCCAAGCACCTGGCTGTGTCAACCCAGCCACTTCTGAGTGTGACCTCTCATTTCCATCTGTCCACAGCTACTTTGCAGGGTGGAGCTCTCTGAATCTGTCCTGGCTCTGGTGCCACCTGATTCATGAATCACTCTTTGGTCAAGTAAATTCTGTTCATTTGTTCAACATTCTTCTTTTCACACAAGCTGCAATTGCAAGTGCTTTTAGGGAGGTCATCGGTGACCTTCCCATTTGCAATCCATCAGACAGTTCTTGCCCTCCTCTTCATTGTACTCTGAACGCAAGCAGCGTGCTTGGGTTCGCCTTGCCCCTCCTTAGCTACTCCTAGTGAAGAGGTCAGGCTGCTGTAATTTCCTTCCTATCCCACTGGCCACTCCTTTTCCCAGTCTGCGCCCCTCAGGCCTCAGCCTTTGCATCGCTCTTCGGTGTAGACCTCTCCGGGTGACACTGTTCAGCCTCTCAACCTCTGGTTCATCTCTATGCCAACAGCCCCAAGGGTTTATTCCCAGCCCTGTCTTTCCTGAGTCACTTTATGGAGAATTTTACATGGATGATGTTGTCTAATTTCAATAGCAAATCATGAACTAGGCGATGTCAGGACTGGCTTATTTGTAGGTGAGGAAACAGAACATAGAGAATAGAAAGGTTGGTTTTGAGCACACATCCAGCCATGGTCTGTGTTCTCTGCCCAGCATGGCAGTAAATAGCTTATGGGTGGCAACCATCATGTTTTCTCCTTCTTGGGGAGTGAGTTTCCTCTCTCCTGCACTACCATTCATCTGTTGCCTTCCTTCATTCAGTAAATAATTGCCAGCTTTCACATACACTGGATGGGTTTAAGTTTGTGCTGTATATTTGACTTTTCAGAATGAGCCCAGTGTATGCTTTACCATGTGAGTTCTCCAACAGATGTGGAGTGGAAGCAGAGTGGGGGGTTTGTGTTATCTCCACTTCCCAGATGGTGTGGGAGCCGGCTCAGCCACCAGCCAGCCCTGGTCACCTCTTCCCAGGGACCTAAGTGTCCCACAGCCCCTCGGAAGCATTCTGGTTCCCCAGTGATGCCTCAAATTTCCCTGCTGCTGTCTTGTGGACCCCATCAAAGTCCTTCACATCTGGCTTCTGAGCTTCTCACCAGACGCTGTGACAGATGGACAGTCACTCCCAAGGTTCCAGAGTGGTTTCTATCCAAGAAGCCCCGTACCAAGCTCTCCCCAACCTTGTGTCCAATGTGGCCAGAGAAGCTGAACAGCACGGGGCTCATGCACGCAGTCCCTGCAGACAAAGCCAGGCTCAGGTCCGCTCCTGAGCCCCCTCGTGAGTTTCCTGCAGGGTCCTCTGAGCCACAGGCCCCAGGCTGCCTGGCGTTGCACACCACTCTGCACTCAGCCTTTAACTTAGGTAGCCGAGTTCTTGCTCCATTCCTAATTTCAGAGCCAGAGCAGACACAATCACCTTAGTTCCAGCACTGATCATAAACCTCCATGTTAATAAGGGCCTGTAAACTGAGGGCTTAGGGGTCCTGTGGGCACCACCCGGATATTCCAGGATAAGGCTCCAGAGTTACTGAGCTGCAAATTACTGAACACTCCCTTCACCTTTTCCCTTAGTCTGGATCTGATCACCTCTAATGACCCTACATTCCCCTCTTCGTCCCAGACATGATCGGCTACCGTGGCACCATCAGCCCAGTGGTCCGTGTTCACCTTCAAAATCGAAGGGAGCACCCATGTGTTCTCAACCTCGTGTTCACCCACGTGTTCTCAGCCCAGAGAGCAGCTATGGAGCAGCCTTAAAACTGCTTTCTGGGCTTGATGGCCCGGAAAGCACATGGCTCCGTCTCTGTCCAGTGTGCTTGTTCCCTTTCCCTCTGCAGGCAGTGCTGGCCGCTCACCATACAGCCCAGCAAGTGTGGGATTAGCTGGAGTGTGGCTCCTTGTAGGTACTCAAAACCCACAGGCAGCACTCTCCCAGCCACGATTGTGGCTTGTCTCTACCTTAGGAGGTCACAGGCCCTCCTGATTCCCCTGGGCTCAGCCTTCCCGTCCAGCCCATGGTGCAGGCTTCAACCCCTCCTGCCCCTGACACCCCTGCCTGTGTGGGGTCTCCACGAGGCTCATGGCAGCTGCGGGAGGGCGGGGAGGCCGTCAGAGGTGCAGGGTGTGTGAGGAGTCACCCAGGCGCGGGAGCAGGGAGCATTCCCTCTCCTCCTGATTCCCTTCAAAAATTCTGAGGTATTCCCCACTTCAGTTTGACACACACTTCTGCCTGAGCTGCTGTCTAGGAGTCAGGAGGACCTGATGATTGGGCAGCTGCTCCTCCGATCCCTGTGTTCCAGGCACCTGTGGGCCCCTTCCAACTGAGAGGAGGCTCTAGCATGGCTCAGGCTTCTCCCTCAGAAAACAAATAAATCATCCAATGGGGATTGAAGGAAGATCACTCAGGACAAGAAACTCAGAGAGAAGGAAGCAGAGCCCTTCATATCCCTGGCTTTGTAAGCAAGAGGCATCGCAGGATGTGAAGCAGAAGGTAGGTTCAGAACTTTGCGCTTTGACTTCTTTCCAAATAGAAGAGATAATCTACCAACTGACCTCCTCTCGTAGAAATAATTGGGGTTAGGCTTTCAATAAATAAGTCCTGAGTTAATGAAATATTGGATCTTTAATGTTTATTAGGCTTATTAATATTAAAGTTAATCTGACCATCAACATTTAAATGGTTTGCTATATAGCACCAGGATCCTAAAAAATTATTATTTGCTAGTAATTTTAGGTGAAGATTTAATGAGTCATCAGAAACAAACAAAAAACAAGGAAGGTGTTGAGGCCCTGCAGAAAACACTTGGACACATGAAGGCAGAACAAGCGCCCTCAAACCGCAAACGTGATTTTGATAGTAACTTCCACGTAACCTTAACCTCCACTCCATCTTTCCCGTCTGTCTTCTTCCAGATTTAACAATAATCTTTTATTCTATGTTCATTATTTTCTTACTTTCCTTAACTTATACTCTTCTGGCAGCCCTAAGTATTTCTAACATTTTGTGTATGCATGTGCTTTTAGCAATGCTTTAATTTATCAGAAACGTTTTGCTGAATGGATCCATATTACTGCATCATTCTCGGGGAATGGAGAGGTGGGAAGGAAGGGATTTTAATCAATTGGTTCATGGTCACACAGGGCCAGGCATATCTGACATCCATGGGGCAGGGTGGCAGGCTGGGAATTCAAGGAAGATTTGGTGTTCAATCGATTGCACAGGGCAGCCAACTGGGAATTCTGGCAAGGGGTCCACAGTGCAGTCTCCAGGTGCATGCTTTCGACCTCCGGGTTCTCGCGCCTTGCTCCAAGGCTAGCAAGTGATGACAAGGCCCACACAGATCAGGAAGGGTTTCCCCTTTATGTAAAGTCTACTGATTTAATATTAATCACAGCAATAGCTAGACCCAGGCTGGACTGCAAGACTGGGGGCCAAAACCAGCCAAATCCTCACATGAAATTAGCCATTAAAGAATGCGGTGGGCTCTAGACCCGCAGTGCTCCTGGCTCTAACAGCTGCCAGATACCTGGTCTAGGGATGTAGCCAGTTCATGCGCTGTCTCTCCAGTGGATGGGGGTTCGGGAACCTCCAGGGTCCTACCACTTTAAGCAGTGTTGTTAAGCATCTGGGCACACACTTCCCTTGCACAGGCCTGCCCCTTGCACACGCTCCTGACGGGGAGAGCAGGCTAGAGGCTGTGCGGATGGTCAAGTGAGGCCATTCTGCCAAGCTCCTGTAAGTACGGTCAGCTGGGATAAATACCGCTCACGTGAAAGACCCTCTTGAGTTCATCTTCTTGGACTCGTCCAACAGACTTCTTAGAGGGTTCTTAATTTTCAGCAATGCAGTCTGTTTCAGATAGTCTTTCAACCCAGTGCTGGTTTATGTTTTCTTGTCATTGATAAAGTTTAATCTCCTTTTACGTGTGAGCCACCCATTTGCTTTCTTCTTCTGTAAAATGTCTGGTCAACATTTTGCCTATTTTTAACTATGTTATACTTTTCTTATCTAATTATAGATTACTTTTATATATTCTTAATTTCAAAATGTAGTAGGTTCATGTTGCATAAATCTTAAATTTGTAATTTTTTTTACTTTATTGAAAACATCTTGCTATAAAAATTTCAGTATATTCAAATGCACTAATATTTTTACATAACAGTTAATGAGTTTTGTACATTGTTTAGGAAATATCTTGTAACATCAAGATCTAAAAATTATCAGTATGTATTTTATATCAAGCATTTTGAAGTTTCCTATTTTGATATTTAAATTCCTGATCTACCTGAACTTAATTTTTGTATATGTTATAAAAGAGGAATATATTTTTATTTATAGACTATTCATTTTTCTAAAATCATCCATTGAATAATCCTCTTTTCCCACTCATCAGTGAAGCTCTCTCTGTCACAAACCAGTTCTCTCTTTGCACCACTCTGTTTCTGGGGTCCTCATTTTATTACACTGATACATTTGTGCTGTCATTGACAATGTTTGCTACATACTCTGAGAACTTTCCATAGAAACAATGTTTTAGAAGTAGACACTTAACATGAAATTGTATAGCAGACATCTACCATCCACAGATGGACAGCTGTACTGCATTCTTCTGTGACACTTCATTCTGTCTCCATGTAAAAATCTGTCCAGAAAAACCAGTTGCCACTCTGAGTTGAAAAGCAGATGGCAGCAGTGGCCAATTTACTTGTACCTGCATCTTCCAGTAAGGCACAGTAAAACTCTAGGAACAGCCCCGCTGCTGAGATGACATGCTCACCCTCAGTCTGCTTCTCATAATTATCCTCTGGCATTGCTAGTAGAGAAGACGTGTGTGTGCATGTGTGTGTGTGTGTGTGTGTGTGTGTGTGTGTGTGTGTTCACAGACAGGGAGAAAAGAAATAGAGCATCCAGATATCCAGAATTTGGAGGGCTTCCATTACACACTCTGCTTGCACATAACGCTCAGTTTGTAACTTGTCAATATCTTTCCTTTTGCATCTTGATGAATATTTTTTTTAAAATGATGATTGTAGCATGCTAATTTGTTTCATGAATCTCTGTGGTCGCACAACAAATGGAATGTCTAACAGGTCATGTACTAGAAGGCTGCTGTTAGAGCAATTTCCTACCTATGGTAGTCTCTACCCTTGCACCAGCACACACCACTGAATTACAATGTTTTATGACAGTGGTTTAATAGGTGGTAAATCAGCCCCATCTGAGTCCTTCTTCAGTTATTCTTGGTCCTGTGTTCTATCCAATAATTTATAAAATAATCTAGATTAGTAGTTCATATGAATAAATGTAGTATATCTCTTCATTTATTTATGCTTTCTTTACCATCTCTTAATAAAACTATATTTTTTACAGAAGTCTTGCAAATCTATTGTTAGACTTAGTTATGCATCTTCACCCTCTGATACCATTATAAATGATACCTACCCTTTAATTATAGTTTCTGATCAATTTAATGACACAGGAACTTAGAAATTACTTTTGTATATTAGGCTTATATCTAATAACCTTGCTAATTTCTTGTTATTTCTAATAATATTTCTGGAGACAATATTTTTCTCAATATATAATTATTATTTGGAATACTATAATTTGAGCTTTCTGCATTCTAGTCAGTATTCCTTTTTCCTGTCTTTTATTCTCATCATATTTACTTGTGATGATCTCCCATATAAATTTGATTAAAGGTGGTCATGTGGACTGTTTTTCTCATTTTAAAGTAAATGCTGCTCTGGAACAAGGACATCAGCAAGAGGACTGGGTAAAAATCCTTACAGCTCCTCCTTCCAGAAAAATGGCCAGAGCAACTGAAAGAAGACTACATTTAGATGCAAGTAAGTATAGAAGAGCATCATTTTACATCAAGGGAGTAGCAGGGGCCTTGTGGACACAGAATCCAGGGTTCCCAGAGGGCATGAAGGAAACTCTTACCTCTCCATTCCATGTTCCAGCCCACTGCAGCTCAGAACCAGGACTTCTGTCTTGTAGAAAAGATAAGCCTGAGCCCCTCAGCAGCCCTCAGGAACTTTGGACATCTTTCACCCTCGGTGCTGGGACCTGAAGTCTTCGTAGCTCTAAGCCCAGCTGTGGGGTCTGTCTGGAAGTCCACACAGTTCAGCTCTGCTGAGAAGTTCCCAACAGACACTCTGCACCACACCCAAGGCCAGCAGGGCTGCTGCACTACCAGCATCTGGGAACTGGACCTTGCACTGGGATGAGCCCTGCTCTGGAAGCAGAGTGACCTTTCAGAGGTTTCAGTCCATGGCTGGCTGTTCTCCAAGGCAGAAACATCATGGTGGAAGGGTCTAGGAGGAGGAAACCTGTTCCACCCTTGGCAGCCAAAAAGAGATGAGGAGGGGAGAAAGGGAAGAGGACAAGACTGTATTTGCCCAGGTCACATGATCTCCAGGGGCTCCTCCATCTAGCTCCCCACCCTCATGGTGCATCAGCTGGAAACTTGGCAATGAATCAGTTCACTGTGGACCAGGCTTGGTGATCTTCCAGAAGCCCCTCTGCCGTCCAGACACATGAAACTCCTGGGACGCATTCCTGAACCTAGCCATGATCCAGATGAGCATGTGATTTGCTTCAGCTCTTGCAAACTTCCCAAGTCTCTTAGAAATTCAGGTGCAAGGAAAGCCAGAGGGGAAGGGCACCGGGCCCCTGGCTGCCCAGAGGGAGCTCTGGTGATTAGGTGGAGACAGTGTAGCACGGGCTGTACTTTATGAAGCAGTTAATGACCATTACACGGGGTGATTTTATACTGCTAAAATGGGCAAATACCATTAAATATACCTTAGTTAACAAGAACAGTTATATGGGTCGTGATTTTCCCAGAATTGTGCCTTGGAAGAATGTATTTTTCTTTCTACAATTGATATTGAAAAATCAGCACCGCAGATGTGCACCCAGGAGGCGTCAGCCATGGCAGCAGGCCCCCGATTTCTCTGAGCTTTGTCGCCCTGTCCTTGGGTTCGGTCAGGTGCATGCAGGTGTAAAGGATGTAGCAAGCCTGTGTGAGAGGAAAAGTAGAGAAGGCTGTCCCTGTGCTCTACCAATGATTAAGGATGATTAAGAAAGCACAGGAGGCTGTAAACTGGGAGTGTGGCTGAGAGAGAACAAGGCCATTGATTTTGTCGACCTGCATGCATGAACAGGAAAGGAGACTTTAGATGGGGATGCTCATTCTTGTTGTTGACCTGTCCAAGGAATCAACAGGGAGGAAGACAGGAATGGCCACTCCCTTGGATGGTGACAATGCTGCTGTGTCACTGTCGTGACCATCAACCTCGTGTTCTGTCTCTATGGCCACGCACATGACACACCTTATTCCAGTGAGGTTCTCCCATTCTGAATACCCAACACAGATTTATTTTAACCAATCCTATTCTTGGCTGAAAAATACAGTACAGACTCAACATGCCAAGAAATGCAATGACCAAAATATCGCTGCTGACAGCCTTTTTGTCCTCAGTCCTTTCCTTAGAAGACGCTTGTGGACCCCTGTGCCGAACGGAGGCTCTGCATTTATTAACTTATTACTCCCACCGCACAGAGAGGTTAGGCACTGCTGTGACCTGCAGGGTTAGTGCCCCACACTCTTCCAACAGAGGCCCCAGAGTGTGTGCCCTGGTGCATGAATTTCACTATGCTTGTGCATAAAATAGGCCTTGGGTTTGAATTTCCTCTATTGCTCTGTGCTTTCCAGGATGAGTGCTAACTGAAGAGACAAAAAGCCATGCGGGTGCGATGCTCCCAATTCTCCAGTCTGCTGCACGCTGCTCCCCACATGACGGTGCTGGACTAGGCAAGATCTAGCTCTCTGCCCGGGGACAGATGGGGTCTGAAGCTGTGCGGAGAGGGTCCCCAGGCTTGCTGGGTGGCACAGGGGCTGGGCACATGGGAACTGTGCCACGCCCCTGCAGCACAAGCTCAGGAAGGTGCAATAGCTCCTCAGCTTAGCTACTCCAGGCTGGTGTCGATGCTGGCATCCCATAAGCAGCAGGGACACTTCCTCAGGGGAGAACAACCGACTGCCCATGTTGACAACTAGGAGGGCCTTTGGCTTTCAGACACCGACAGCTCATCCTCCACAAGCCCTGCCCCGATGCACAGCTCACCCCTCTGCTCACAGAGCAATGCAGGACACCCTTCTCTCCCGAGATACATAAGGAGTCAAGGACCGAGACCCTTCTGCTGAGTCATGGAATCAACCCAGACCACCCAGCTGAGGACGACAAAGACCATTTATTCAGCATTGGCTGCAGCGAGGGCATCAGCCACTACTGTCCATGTCTGTCCTGGAGTCCAAGGCAGGCGCAGAAGCGGGAGAGCTTTAGAGTGAAAGAAGAAAGACTCAGGGGCCCTGTCCAGAGCTGTTGGTCTGGGGAGGCGTCAGCAGCTAAAGACAATGAGGCACCCTAAGAGATGGGCGAGGGGACTGTTAGGGTTGGGGTGGAGAATGTTCCCCAGAGGCCTCTTGTACTCACAGGTAGGGCTCTGGACAGCCTGGGGCCCTGTGCTCGTCAGGGGAATCCTCCACTGATGAGTTCAGCAGTTGACTGTGCTACTGGAAGTGGGGCCTGGCCAGAAGAGAGGTCACTGCTAGGGAGGGGACATCCCACCCCCCAGCCCTCCCGTCACTCCCTCAGCTTCCTGGAAGCCATGTAGTGAGCTGCTCTCCTCTAATCAGCCCCGTCTACCACACAGACTCTGCCTTCAAGCCTGAACATAGACTGAAACTTATGAAATGTGGGCAGAATTAAACCTCTCTGCCCTTAGGCTGTGGGTGTGAACTCTGTGTCCCAGCAATGAGATAGTGACTAAGAGGAGCACACCGGGCTTCCGCTGGTCGGTGCTGAGCCCAGAAGCAGGGCCCGGAATGGAGAGGCTGTAGCCAGCCCATCACTGGCTGAGTCCTGACCGTCCTGAGCCAGGTCCTGCGGAGCTGCGGTCCGGCTTCCGGGCTGCCGCTGTGGAAACAACGGGTCAGAGCTCTATGCTTGCAGATGATGGGGCTTTTCATTTGCTTATTGTTTACTCGCAGTTGATGTCTCCCAAGAAGATAATTTTCTGATTAAATTACAGGTTCTGCAACTTGAAGTAAACCTATTTCTTGGATGACACAAATACAAATGAGTAAGCATTCCCTGAGCATTTTCCATGGATGTTAAGGAGGAAGGGCTTGCGGTCTTGGCAGTCGGGCAGCATCTCACCAGTGTAAGGTTCCGGGCTGGCAGGGCGTGTTGGGATTGTGTGTATATTAGAGAAAATGAGCTCCAAAGCTGAGAGGTTTGAGCAAATAATCAGGCATTTCTAGTGTTCCTGCTGAGGTTGCATAAGCCAAACAGAGAGGAAAGGTGTGATACTAAAAGGAAACTAAATTAGCCAGGATGGCAAAATTGGTTTTGGGTTTGTGGACAAGCTCCATGACTTGAAGGAGCCAGTGAACCTCATGAAGAAGGGGAGTGGGGAAGGGATGACCTGGGATGGCAAAGCTGGGACCCCGTAATCCTCAGAAAGGGACAAATTGTGGGTCCCCCGCAGGGTGCAGAAAGGAGCTGGAAGACCTGTCAGTTTGCAAAGTAGAGGAGAGAAGCAATAGCTAAGCATAGAGTAAGTATGAAGTTGCCTGAACTGGGTCGGAGTCTGGGGGATCCACACGCAGAGGGTCCAGGCAAGAGTGGCGTTGGCCGGGGTCAGCAGGCTGGATAGGGAAGTGTTTGCATTCAGTGTGTTAGCTTCTGTCACTGTGATCAGACCCTTGAGATGAGTAACTTAATGGGTGAGAGGTTTATCTTGGTTTGTGGTTCCTAAGGGTTCAGTCTATGGCCAGCTGGCTCCATAGCTGAGCATCTGTGATGAGGCAGGATACCGTGGTGGGAGGAGTATATGGCAAAGCAAAGCTGTTTGTCACATGGCGACCAGGAAGCAGGGGGAGAGAGAGAAAAGCAGGAGGAGAAGGAAAGAGGCAGTGGAGAGACTGGGGACAGAATATAAGTTCCAAGGTCATGACCCACGGTCTATTCCCCTCATCCAGTCTCCTTTCATCACTTCTAAGAACTGCCATCAATTAGGATCTCATTGTTACTGGATTAATCTGCTGATCCAATTGCCTTCCAAAAGCCCATCAGCAACCACACAATGGACCCCTAAGACCTTTTGGATTTCAAATATAACAGAGATCCCTCAATTGCTCCCACTACGAGGCAACCAGCAGCCCAGACGATGAGAATGTGGGCTACTGGTTAGAGACATGAAGAAAAGGAAAAGGAAAAGCAAAAGCAAGCATCTTTTTCATATAAATACGAAGTTTGGGGAAGATAGAAGGAACATAGGCCAGGAAATATTTACATACATGTCCCCAGGTCCCACTGCAAGGAGAACATGCATCATTTTCCACATTTTCTCTTCCATCTGGTGCTGAAGCAAAGTGGAAATTCCTACTTGCCCAAAATTCTGCAACAACTTACCAGCTGTGGTCATGTGAGCCAGAACTCAAGGCTACCGGGTAGCGCTAGAAGCAGCTACCACACTGGGCCATAGGTTTCTGCTTCCGAGGGGGCTTGAGCAGTCTCAGTCATGAACCCACAGGAAGAGAGAAAGAATATTCCAGCATTGATATTCCAGTGCAGATTTATACACCCCACCCAGGTGCACTGCTTTTCTGCCCAACACGTGGGTTGTGAGCTTTTCCAAGGATAATAAAAGCATCCTTTTGTTTTGTTTTGCAGTATGCGGGATTCAATCCAGTGCTTGTTCAGTGAGCTACATCTCCAGCCTCCTTTATTTTTTTGTTCTGAGCCAGGACCTCACTAAGATTCTAAGTTACTGAGCTTGAACTTGTGATCCTCCTGTCTGAGCCCCCTGGAGTGCTTGGTTTACAGGTGTGTGATACCACACCTGAGAAAGAAGACAATTAAGATGTGCCTGTTCTGTAAGTTTTCAAACAGTTAAACCTCTGAGATCATAGACAATATGTTAATTAAGAAATTAAGCGAGCATTTTGGTAGACTCTATTGGTACATATATATTCTTGTAACATTCTGTCTGAAGTTTATCTTTCAAAAAGCCAACTAAAATCATTATGCAGATTAAATACATACTAAGAATTTATTTAATGGTGGAAATATTTTGGAGCTCTCTTTCCAAATTGAAAATATACTTTCTGAAATTAGGCATGTGAGAAAATTCAGAGAAAAATACAGACACCACGAGAAAACAACGACATGAAGATTAAGCCTAGTGCAGATTGTACAGAACAGTGCCTGTACCACACATGACGTCCACATGACTATCAAGCCCCTTACATTTAGATTCATGTTGTCATATGAGGTACACAACACATCAACACAGCCTGGGCTATCACTGTAAAGCGTGAAAAGAACACTAAACTTCAGCGAATGCCAGTTCTGCGGTACTAATGGATATTGTACACATCCTCATGTGCTTGAAAAAAGTTAGGTTAATTCCATCCACCTTGCAAGTCACTGAACTAGAATCTTTCCCATGCTCAGTTCCACGATGTCATCTGGGAGAAGGATTGTGTGCATGTCCGGAAGTCTCCAAGCTTGTAGAATTCCCTGCGTGGAGCCTGGTCACCAGGGTCCCTGTAAATAAACCTCTCCCTGGTGACAGGAGTGCTTGCATGGATGTATGTCCTCAACAGTCCCTTCAGGGCAGCATGCAGAGATTTTCCTTCTTGTCTATATATTCTTTATCTTTTATATAAAATTAAGGTTAAGAACAAGGTTCCTTTGTTAAAAAAAAGAACACAGAAGATCTAAGCGCGTATCATATTGACAGTGACTCTTTCCAGTGCCATGCTTAACATTACTTCTCTGGACAATCCAGCAGAATGGCTTAGTGACAGTGGCTTGGCATGGAGTGTCTTCTTTTCCTCTGCTTCTCTTATCACCAAACCTGCACTTCTGAGTGCTTGGTAGTGCCAGGCACTGTGATAGGTGCTTGGGATGCAGCCTGCAAGAGGAATCACAGTGAAAGAACTTTGCTGTCCTGCACAGTGTGGGAAGGGGAAAGACTGCTACTGTCCTGGAAGGGAGAAGGAGCAAGATACTCTGCAAAGCCACACATCCTCATTTAGGCCACAAGAGAGCTGACATAGCGCCACAACCAAGGAAGCAGAGTCCCAGGGAAGATCAAGTTCCTCCATGGAGGAAACAGGCAAATGTTCCCTTGCTCACTGGGTAGACGGTGGGAGAAATAGCCCCACTATTGATGAATGCAAAGAAATTGGGTAATGTTTCAAAAGCATCTTTATGGACACAGGGATGGGCACTATGTCAGGGTGGAATGGTGGAGCCTGGCAATAGCAGGGCTCACAGCGCCCCCCCCACATCTTCCTCAGGCCCTTATCATGGGCTCATGAGGCAAGGAGGTCGGGCAGGAGATCCAGAGCATGGCTCAGAAGTGCGGGAGGATCTCAGAAGCCCCAGGATGGGCACAAACCTCACTGGCTTCCCCAGCAACTTTCTCCAACTGAGCAAACAACTTAAGTCTGTGAGGGCACCCAACCCTCTGGTCTCCAACAGTGGACACAGGCCCACTCCACTGGTGGAAAGTGGAAGCAAAACACCTGCACCCCTAGCAAAGAAGGGACAACCAAATTCCTGGGGCCCAGTTTCCTACTCTAGCACCAGGGGAGGGCTTCTACTGGGGACAGAAGGAGAAGATCCCTGAGATCCACGGGACACTCCAGAAAGAGTGGGCCTGCAGGACATGTGTGTGGGGGTGCTGGAGTGGCTTCTCAATGCACAGGTACAGAGGCAAACCTAAAACTGAATTGAGACTGAGAAAGATAGACCACACTGCACTCTCTGTGACCTTAGCTCCAAGTTCAGGCAATAGGTGTCTGCACCTTTGGGAGGGCAAAGTTGATGGACTCACCCCAACCCATGGCAGTGCTCTGCAGGTCTGGCTGACTTTGGAGAACCAAAATAGCATCTGGCGCTTGAGCTTCCCCTGTAACCACAGTGCTCTGTGACAGAAGGCATCAAAGCAGCAATGACAACCACAAGCTATGCTCGGCTCCATTCTTCTGCAGATTGACTCAACACCTTGCCCTTGGCCTGGCAGAAGGCTGGCCAGCTTTTTCCAGCTGCATCTTCATTGGCATGACTCCACTCTTTGCCTATTCACTGTACCTGGCTTTCAGTAAAGAATGAAGAGACACATAGAGACAGAAGAAAACAGCCTGTTGTCCAGAGATAAGGAAAGTAACCAAGCCAGACTTGAAGGTGACCCAGAATTAGAACTATGAGGCAGAGACTTGAGAACAGCCATAAATATTAGACAATATGGGTAGAAGTCAGGCTGCGTGCATAAACAGATGGGAAATATCAGCACAAGATGGAAACTAAACAAAAGACTGAATAAAATAGATAGTATCAGAGATGAGAACTTCCCTAGATATCTTTATCACAGGACCAGAAACATTGTATCTTCATCAGTAACTAGAAATGGCTCACAAAATAAAAAGAGGCCAAAAGAAAATATCTCAAATATAACAGAAAGGAGTGTGAAACTGTGCTACCCAGGGGCAGTGGGGCCACTTTTACCAAACTTGCAAATGTATAAGTTAAAACGTACAAAGGGAAATGTGACTGGGACAGGAGGGATGGTGACCAAGAGTGTTCTAAAATTAATCCAAGACATTAAACTGCAGATCCAAGAAGTTTGAATAATCCCAAGCAGATAAACATATTTTATAAAGAACTTAGATATTCACAACTAATGGGCTGATAGCCAAAGATTAAAAAACTAGCTTGAAGACATGAAGAAAGAAAATAAGCATTACACAGAATAACAAAGATTTTAAAAAATAATTTTTGCCTGAATTCATACAAGACAAGAGATAGTGATGATATGGCTTAAAGTACTGAACAAAGTGTCACTACAGAATTGTTTACCCAGAGGAAAAAATATGTTTCAAGTATGAAGGTAAAATTTTTTTCCTCATAAAGTGGAAACCAAAGAATTCACTGTTGTCAAAAATGTCTAAGAAATGAGAAAGACAGTTTTTCAGGTAGAGGGGAAAAAAATCCTAGATGGGAACTTAGGTCTGAAGGAAATAATGCAGATGCCAGAAATGGTCAAACTGAATATGATTATAAAATATTTTCCTTTTTTCCTTTTAATTGATTTTGTTAAATAAAAATTATAATCATGTATTGTAGGTTTAAAACATAAAAAAGATGACTGACAAAATTATACAGAGGAAGGGGCCAATGGAAATACACTATTGCAAGATTCTAATGCCACACATAAAATGTAAAGTGTTATTAGGGTAGAGTGTTCCAAGTTAAGAATGTGCTTGTAAATTAAAAGGCAACCAATATAAAAAGAGTGAATTCTGACCAATAAGCCAGTAGTAAACATTAAGGTGGAATAATAAAAATATTCAATGGAAAAGACAATGGGGAAGAAAATTTAACAAATATTATATGTCAAAAAAGCAACAAGCAAGAGGATTCTTTCAAATTTACTCACATCAATCACTGCATCAAATTAAAATATTCTTGACACCCAAATTAAAACTATAGATAAAAGAATAAAAGTTACACCATGAGAACCCCAATGAAAACAGTTGCAACCCCTGTATTTATATTAAAAATGTAAACTTCAGAGAACATTGCCAGGGTTAAACAGGAATAATGCAAAATTACAGAGAGGCTGATTCATAAGGAAGAGATAGAAATCCCAAGTGAATATATATATATATATATTCACAGCAAAGATTAGAAATAGATGAAGCAGAAACGAGTAGAGCTAGAAAGACAAAGGTACAAATCCACAATGACTGATTTTTAAAAAAATGTTATTTTATTGGTACATTTTAGGTATACAATATAATGACATTCATCACTGGAAATTTGCACCTTTACATAGTCTCTCTGGTTCTTATTTTTTTTATTTTAGGACTCTGGTCCTCTCAGCCTCTGCAGAGTAAGCATAACCACCAATGGGTGACAGTGACGGAAAGGCTGTGACTCCTGAGCCTGGAGCCTGAGGAGGAGGCTGCTGTCCAGGAGAGCCAGCATTCAGCTGGAGCCGGGTGGGCAACAGTTCCTGGGGACATTTGCTTGTTGATGAAGACACCTTGAGGAGGTCTCCGAAAGAGCAGGGCTGCAGGGAGGGAGATTCCATGTGCAGGTAATGGTGCTGGCAAGATAGGGGACCAGGGACGTTTTCAGACAGCAGCAGCCAAGGGCTACAGGGACAAAAAAAGCTCAGCAGGATGCACTGGTCTTCAAGTTTCAAAGGGGACTGCAGTGCAAATCCCACCAGAGCCACAGCATCGGATCCCCCTCACCCCCATCAGGGCAGCACTTAATAACAATGGTCTTTACTGCCAGGAGTTACAAACTCAGGCTCTCCAGGATGCTGAGGCAGGAGCAGCTCTCAGGTTCCTTCGTAAAGATTCAGGATCAACCTCTCCTCAGAGATAGGAAGGGCATCTAGGAGGAGCAGGAGGAAAAAATGACTAAGATGTGATACGTATATGTACAATTCCCCAGGTGAGTGTAATTACTGTATATCGAGAACATATGCTAAATACAAATATAATGATGCTGAGGAAAAAAAATAGAATCAGGCTGTCCTTTCCGCTCCTGAGGGGCTATACTTCATGGCTTATGAAGTGTTCCTTCTGAACTCTAAAAGCCTCCAGTTCTGACAACAGCCTCTCTCCTTGTGTCAGACCCTGGAGCTCTGCTACCCTCCCCAGTGACCTCTGGGTCAGCCCCCTGCTCAGGATATCCAGGTTGTTCAGAGGCTGTAAGTGGGGAGTCTTCTCCCCACTTGGCCTGAAAGTCCTAACCCTAGCAGGGACCACACTCCTCCTCTGATGTGGGAAGACTCTGAGACTGAAGGAAGTCGTTTGGCATCTCTTGTATTACCAAGGAGACATGGTGAAACTACAGTGAGACCCATCTTAAAATTTTTGTAAATGTGCATGGGATGGAGCTCAACAGTAGAGCACTTGTTTAGCAGGAGCCAAGGTTCAGTCCCTAGTACTGCCAAAAAAGGAAGCAATCAAAAATGCAATATGAATAGCTCATTTCATTACCAAGATTTCTGATTACCTATGAGAAACAAGGCTCCTAAAGGCAGGGATGTTTTTCCAAAAGCATCATACTCTTAAAGCGTCTACCAGTAAATAACCATAACTTACAAATGCATAACCACATCAGCAATGCATCTCTGTATAACACACTACACAAACTCTTAGTTTGAAAGAATGTTTTTATTTGCTTAGCAGTTTTGGGGTCAGAAGTTGAGGATAAGCATTGCTGACCCCCAGGGCCACAGATGTGTCTCCCTTGAGATTAGATGGCCTGGGCGGCCTGGCTCCCCTGTCTGGGGTCGGTGCTGGCCGTCAGTGGGTCAGGCATCTACGGCAGAACAGCCTGGGCTTCTGCACCAGGTGGCCTTGATTGCCAAGGGCAGAAGCCTCAGGCTCTTGCTTCCTATGCTAAATATTCGTGATCACTGCTTCCAAGCACAAGTGCAGGTGGAATTCAAGGACCGAGAAGATAGATTACTTTTCTTATAGAAGGAGCTAAAAGTCCAGGTGATGCTTAATTTCCATGAAACAAAGTTCTACAACAGGCAGATAAAGAGTTACTCCATCCAAAAGATGAGGTAGATGTTTGGATGTTGTTTCACTGCACATCCATAATCGATGAGCTCATTGCAAACTCAACAGATTTTTTTAAAATTAAATGTTGATCTCTTCAAATATTTAACATAACATCTTAATAAATAAAAGATTATAGCCCTATTCCACGAAGGGACCTATCACGGTTTTCTAGCTAGTTATACTTTTATTTTTATATTGCCCATCTGTCAAGTGTCTGCCTGCAAGCTTTAGAAGCCAGAATAAAGTTAAATTCAAATTGACAGAAGCCAGACAACACTGTTAAATCGGAAAGCCACATGGCTCCCCTTAGCAAGCGAGGGCAGGGTGATGCGGCTTCCAAAAGTGGATTTGGGGCCAGAAAACTCTAAGCAATAATGCCATTCTGAAATTGATGATTTACGTGGTCTTGAAATCAGTTAATGATATTTTCTGCTTCCTCGCTGCCATAATGATCATCATATTATTGGCTGTTGGGAGGCTTAACTAAGATATTTATGAATTGCCCTAGAATATTAGGATTCGGTATCACAGATTAGGATAGTTCTGACAGATCGTAGCACAAGCCTGGTTGGTCTGATGAACTCTTGTCTTTCAGGAGGATTTTTTTTTCCTTTCTAACTGTATATCTAAATCCCTTACAGTTCTGCTGGATTTTACTTTAATCCCTGGAACTCATTTTGTCCTTGGGAGCAGTTAGTTTCTCCAAGAACCGAGAAGATCACTGCATTAGGAATCATACCACCTCTGGCCTGACAATGTGATGACGGGGAGTCAGTGCCCCACCCGCACACGGGGCGGGGACTGACTGCACACTGTTCTGGCATCACAGGTGAGGAAGCTGCCCTGGGGTCGGGGTGTGGCTCCGACCACCTTGTCCTGGAGCCCTGAAGACTTCCTGCTAGTGCTCTCCGTAAGAAGGGTCTCACAATGCTGCTGATGCTGCTTCCATTTCAGATGAATAGAAATTATAAACTATTTTTCCAAATTCTCTTAATGGGATAATAATCTCATCCATGTCTAAAAAGCCAAAAGAAGAGAAAAAAACTACAATTTTCCATAGATTCTAGGAATGATTTCTGCATGATGGTGTCCAGATGATACTAGCCCATTAATACCTGGACTGCACTGGCTTCTTGATTCTGTGTTTCTCCTTCTCAGAGGCCCCAAGGAGAGATCTTCAACATCTTCCACTTCCTCCAAAATGTCCACTTTCTCACCAAAGAGCTTGCTGGGGCTGGTGATGTGAAGGTCACAATATAATTATTGGAGAAGAGAAGACGTTATTAGGTTCCCAGAGGAGATAAGGAAGCCGAAACAACACACATCCACACCCTGGGGAGGTCAGGAAGGGTCTGAGTCTCTCAGCTCTAAGGCCTGGGGAATGTGTTCTCTCTCCCGTGTGGCGCTCCTAATGGAAACACTGGGCTTCTGAAACAGACAGAGCTCAGTGCAGCTCCCAAGGCCTCATTCGCTTGGCCTTCATGGTGGCTCACTCTGGCCTCACCCGGCTCTGTCCTTCCCCATGTATTTCTAGTTTTGCTCCCAAGCCCTACACAGTTTCCCCTCAAACGTCTCCTGTCTGCCTCAAAGCCTGCATGGGATCCTTTCTGTGTCTACTCAAGGGCAGAGCCTGCAGGCAGCATGTGCACCCCTAGCCCAGGGGGTGTCCATGTACTTTTGGTTGAAGTCAGAGCTTGGATTCTTGGGCTGCTCTGTTTATACCATAAGTGTGAGCCCCTCTCACCTCCTGTATCACTCATGGTAGAAAAAGAAGGGAAGCGAGCCAGACTAGGGATTACAAAACCTGCATTGAAACTTGCCCCCCCACCCCAGGCCTTATGAAGACCCTCCTGTCAAGATGGACAGATGTGTGTGACCTGTAATCAGGACATGTCCATTTGCATGGAGTAAGAACTGCCCGGCTGATCAGGAAAGGGCAGTGCTGGGTGTGTCTGTGGATGATTGACATGTAGGCTGCAAACTGAGATGGGAAGACCCACCCGGATGTGGGTGGTAGCAACCAATAGGATGGAATGAAAGGGAAGAATTAGGAAGTGGGCCATCTTGAAGAGCCCCCGTCTTCCCGAGCAGGTTTGACCTTCGTGGCTGTTGCCTTTAGACATCACCTCCGGGTCTCCAGCTTCTTCAGTCTGCAATGCAGACCCGGCAACTCTCCAGGGAGCTTCAGGTCTGGACCCAGGACTAAAGCTGCCGCCTTGGTTCTTCTGCTACAGCTTCCACATTTCAGACTGAGCAGCTCCTGGATCCTCTAGCTCTGCTGTGTACAAACAGCTATTGCGGACTCTCTGTCTCTGATCCTGAGCCCACTTAGTAAACCCCCTTGCATTAGTAATCATTACTTTGATGCATTAACTTCTATGTATTTATGTGGATGTCACCTGGATTCACCTCTGACTTCTTGCCACAGACTCACAAATATAACAGCTTGGGATAGAGTTGTCTTCACTCCCATCATTCAACTGCAGCACGATATCCTGTCTCTCCAGAACACGTCGCAAAACATTCTCCTTTGGACAGCTCCCTGGCCATGGCCCTGCCTTGTCCTGCCTAGAAAATGCCCCTAAAAGTCCTTGGCCACTGCCCTCTTCCTCAGAGCCAACATGATCAGACCCCAGGGTTCGCCTTCCTGTAAATACCATGCCAAGTTCGCACCACCTGCTCTATGCACTTTCCTATTTTGGTAATAGTCCAGGGTCACAGAAAAGTTGTAAAAATAACAGTTTCCACAACTTCTGTGCCAGCTGCCCAACACATCTTACGTTTGGGTGATACATTCGTCTCAATAAACCGTGTTGACACAACATTAAGTAAACGCTATGCTGTATTCAGGTCCCCTTAATTTTGACCCAGTGTTCTTCTTTTCTGGGACACTACATCCTTGCTCCTCTTGGCTGTGCTGTGATCTTGAGCTCTCCTTGTTCTTCGTGACCCTGGTAGTTCTGGAGATGGGCAAGGCTCTTAGACAAAGCTGGTGCTTGTTCCTCATGATTACCCAGGAGTCCGGGTGTTTGGAAGAAGCCACAGTGGCCAGCATCCTCCAAACTCTTTGATTCTATCCTGGAGTGTTGAGATGGGCAGAGACACCTCGCCCCAGGTAGGAAGCCCCCAACAGTTTGTGTGGCACCTCTGCACACAGAGGGAGCACAAATCTCCCCTCCTTCTGTGAGGACGGTACCTGGTGATTCACCTCCACTGGGACAGGTAAGAAGGTAGAAAGTGTAATTTTACAGAAATCAGCCAGCATGACCTCAGCTCGGTCCTCCAGACCAGCACCAAGAATGACCTGCCAAGTTGACAGCACTTCCCTCCCTGGGATGCGATGAGAAGGGGATAGAAAAAGAGTTGAGGTGCGTGGTGTTTGTGCAGACACCCACGGGGAACGTGATTGTCCGGAACTGCAAACACGTACAGCGTAAACACTGAAGAAATACAGTCCACAGCGATTTTGTTACAGAGGCAAATTGCAGCCGAGCAGATGGAGTTATCACCGAGAGCGACTCCTCCTCTCCCGAGGGACACCCCCCAGACTTCCTGAGGGCTGACATTTGGACACCTGCCGCTTACCTTTGGGCCTCTGGAAAACTCCATTTCCAAATCAGCAATTCAGTGTTTTCAAAGAGCGGCAAGTAGCTGGGAAACTTGAGTTGGTCTTGACCTTGGCAAAGATTTTTATTTGCTTTCTCATCGCTTACTAGATGCTTTTACTGTCTACTCCTTGAAAACACTGTGTGTCGGGGGATTCACTCCACGACTTCACCCAAGTAATCCTGGGCGAGTATCTGCTCTGCTGTGTGTCAGGAACGGAGCAGGGAAGAGCCTGTGCTTACAAGCTGCTTTATATTACCCCAAATGCAATTTTCATTTTACTCTATTTATGTGGACAAATCTAAAATCTGTATCACGCTAAGGAAGTTTCTCAGATTCCTAGTAAAAGGTGCAACACTACAAATATGGCAATTGGGTTCTATTTGAAAATGCAATTGAAGCAGGTAATTTTCATTGCCCTTAGGATTATGGACAACATGACAAATGGGTCTTCGAGATGCCCACCTGTGCTGGCCTTGTGCTCTTCCCACCTGTACCTGGCCTCTGACGAGCTCCAGAGGTCTGCAGCCAGGTCCCTCTGCGAGCGGTAAACAGAGCTATGGACAAAGGCTTCCTTGCAAAGCTGCAGTAAGCATGGAATGGAGTGAAAAGTGCACAGCATGATGGATGGTCTGTCCCAGCTGAAGGTCACACTGTCACCGGCAAACCTAGGAGGACCACGGAGTCAGTGACTCAAAATGTATTAGCCAAAGTGGTGAACAATAACAATGAGCCCAGCAGTGAGCCAAGGGACAGTGCTTCATTGTCGCAAGTAATCAAACATGCGAGCTGGGACGAGAAAGATGCAGGTCCCCCAAGAGCACGGGGGCTCCTGACTTCCCTAAGGGTGCTGTCATTACTGCTGCATTAGGGCCGGAGCAACAAGAAGAATTAGGTTAACCCTGCAGCTGGTCTCAGTGTTGCCACATCCTGATGGAAACTAGAAATGGTAAACAGTGGGATCAACAAGATGAATGAGCCCAAAAATTATGACAAGCAATAACCGGGTGGGTACTAGTGGGTCAGAATTCAAAACAAGCCATTGGAGAGCAACAGAGCACTAAGGTCTGGCTGCCGCTGTTCCTTTGGTGACTTACTCAGTCACCCAGACTCTGCACTGATTTCCAGCAGCACCTGAGTAATGCACAGGAAGGACAGACTCAGGCCAGGTCCCCCTGGAAAGACTGTGTCACCTTACAGTTCCCTGCCCGGCCCACCAAGCAGTCAGGGTCCCCAGCACAGAGCCTGGGGTCGATGCGTGGGAGATGGGTGTCATGCACGGTTTCTGGCTGTGGACAAGAGCCGGACTGGAACACAAAGCCCAGAGAAGTGCCGGCTTAGTAGAAAGATGAGATTACTTGCTAACTGATGGGAAAGTCATGATTCAGGTGAAACATAATTGCGCCTGCACACAGAGATGTCACTGTCCTTAGCAAGCAGTCCTTCCCTGTGCTGAAAAGTCTCAGTCCAACAACTCAGTGCAACACGAGCCACAGCAAGGGAGGGCGTGCGTGCGTGTGGAATGCTGGCCTCAAAGGACCCAGGAAGGAACAAGGAGCATTTTCAACTCAGTTGGGGGCAGGTTTCCATCAGTCACTGTTTCTGACTTCTGCAATCTTATCCATGATAGCTGCACAATTGCAGCAAGGCACAAAGGTGTCCACGGTGTCTGCTGAAAACCGGAGAGGAGGAGAAAGGAGCGAGCAGGATGCACAGGAAGTGTGGTGCGGTCTGAAAGGGGGGCAAGGACCAGCGCCACGCTGCAGGAGTGAAGAGGAGAAACTCGGGCAGGAAGAGGCCTTGGAAAGGCAGGAGCTGGTCTTCGGAGGAGCCACCGACAGTCGCCCCTCCCCTCAGTGTCAGGAGCTCAGCACAGGCTCAGGGCGGAGTCCAGCAAAGGCAGAAGGGCAGCACTGCCCCAGACGTCCCTGCTGCTGGGCTGCACTCCTGTCCCCGTCCAGGGTGGTGGGAGTCCTGAGTGGCTGGATACGGACATCCGACGCCTCTGGAGCCACCGTGGAAATTGCCACGCGCACTGTCGCAGCTCGGCGTCAGCCCTGCAGCTGCTGTCAGGGAGACATCTTCTCTAAAAAGGGTTTCCGCACTTGAAATTCCCATCTCTGCCAGCAAAAGGGTTTCCTGTGTTTTAAAAACCAATCTGATTACAGAATGAGTGCTGTATTCATACATGGAATACTAGAAAGTAATTATAAGTAGTATATAGGCTCCAGTGCAGATAGCACCAAATACAGAAGTATTTCATATCTCTTAATACTAATGCTAAACCGTACTATGTGCACTGCCATAAACTGTCTATAAAGGAACAGTACCAAAGTTTGTTAGAATTTTTAAGTAAAAGGTTTTTAATTATGATAACTGATGCCCCCAAATATTTTCTTGGCTATAACATTTAAAGTATGAATATCTACAATGTGCACAACTTTGCATATATGATGTACTCTCTGACATATTTTGGTTACAGAAAATTTATAAAATGTTTAGCCATATTAAACATAACATCAAATAAACTCAAAATATAAACAAAATTAAACATTAAATAACAGATAAATTAACATAAATTCATAATAAAATAACAAATTAATAACACGTTAAAATCCAGAACAGATGCAGGGGTAGGGAATGTGGTCATGGTGCTGCATACGCGTCAGCCCAGTTCCTCAGGAACTTGAGGCAGAAGGACTGAAAGCCAGAGCCCATCCTGGGAAGCAGTGACTTAGCAAGGTCCTGTCTCAAAACAAAATACGGAACAGGCTGCAGACTCCTTGGAGTCACCCTGAGGGCACTAGGGAGGTGGCACTTGGGCTCTTCTGCCCTCTTCCCATTCCCACCTCTGTGCTGACAGATGAGCCCTGAGGCAGCCCCGCCTGTTGCTGGGTCACAGAGCAGGAAGGGGGCCGAGCATGGAGGAGCGGGGAAATGATCAAGGCTGAGTGGGCCCATCTGGCCTCAACATGGAACAGCGGGGCCCAGGGAGGCAGGGATGAAAGACAGAAAGATTTCAAATTCCAAAAGAAACTCTTTTGGCCAAGAATAATGTACCTTCCATGTCTTTCAAAAGTTTCCACAACAGATGGGCTGCTGGGCCTGGCGGCCCACAGAAAGTTCAAAACACTAGGGCCGAATTCAATTATGCACTTAGGGTGTCAGGAAATGGCACAGAGCATGAGTCCTAAGATGTTCAGTTCCCAGATGATCCGCAAAAGTCAGCGATCAGCTGAGATACAAAGTCAACATCCCACAGGCACGTAAAAGCCAGGACTCGGAGTCACTGGGAGTCTGACGGGCTACCTTGTCCTTTGAACTCTGTTTCCACAGAGCACTCAGCTTCTCCCTGGCCTAGGAATGTCTGCTTCATCTGAAGATGCTTTAAAGGAAAAGTTTACCTCTTGCAATTATAGAAACCATAAGAATTTGGAGACGGATGCTGCTGATATAGTTGGTGAGGAGAAATCCCCTACTCTGTAAAAACAAAGTAATAATTGATTTATTCATTCATTAAATTGTGCCTACTCCTTACAGCGGAGGGGAGGGAGCTTAGGAGGACCCTGGTCTCTTCCATCTTTTTCAAGGACCATTCTGACCTCTGCCAGGAGCTGACCAGACTTTAGCCCAGTGGGAGACAGGACCCTGAGTGTCGACCTTCTCCAGCTGCACAAAGTATCTCCCTCCTTTTGTATCAGAAAGAATGCCCTTTGATTGAGGCAACATGTGTTCCACAGGAGAAGCTGTCTTCTCATGGAGCTCCTGCCCTTTGCTTTTCTTTCTTCTTCGTAAGCTCCCCAGAGGAAAGAGCATTGCAGTGGGGAGCCCTCTATCAGGACCTGGCACGGCCAGGTCCTGCCCGATCTGCTACATAACGTGCCAGGTCCAGTGCCCTGTCCACAGCTCACTCCACCATCCTTGTCCTTGCCCAGACACTGGGTCAGAGAGGTGCCAGAGACCCCAGATCTTCTGCATGTTCATGGGTTAGTACCTGGGGATGGAACTCTGCACTGCTGAGGAGCAGAGAGAAGACAGATAAAATGAGTTGATTATTTTGTATGATTCCCTTTGGGATGGTTTTGCTGGTGACAAATGTACGTAGCAGAGGACCAGAGTGGCCAGAGCAGAAGGCAGCCACACCTCCTGACCTATAACAACCTGGATGCAGGGTGCCACCCACCTGCTACATGGGGTGATGGTGCCCAAGTCAGGACCCAGGAGGAGGGCAGGGACAGCTGCTTGTCCACAGTCCAAGGGCTTTCCTGCTCCTGTCATTCCGAAATACATCCTCCTGCTTCTCCCATTCCTCTTCCCATTCCCTGATTTTTCTGCTGTTGCTGTTGCCTGTTGGCTTCTGTCTTCTACTGCACCCTTTGGTCTTTTTAAAGACTCAGGAAAATAATGATAGAATGCCCTGAGTTCTGAGAGGTGGAGATATTGCTTGTGGTGAATCATCCTTTGAACCTTTCTGTATTTTAGATATATTATCTGAGTAAGAACAAGTGAATGAAGGAAATGAAGAAATGCACAAGACGTGATCTTAACCTGGCAGCAGCACTTGGGGCAGAACCACGGGGCACAGAGGAAGGGGAGAGGGGACCACAGCCCAAGGCTCTTGGACAGGTGGAAGCAGAAATCTCCCAAAGCTGTCTCATAAGTGAAACAGATTTCCTCACCAGGTCTCAAATCCACAGACTAAAAATTATGAATCACTGGGAGACTTAAAACAAGGCAAATATACAAGGAAATATATAGCAGAAAATGGATCTAGAAAAGAAAACGTATGGAAGTCTAAGACTTTGTGCAGCTCAGACATTATTAAGGATATCTAAATGACTCTCACACACAAATACTATTAGTTATGCAAACAGAATTAACTGAAAATTAGAGTACAGGCAAATGTTTTCAATGAAGGTAAAGTTAGAGAAAAGCTGTTGTTTACTGAACAATTTCCCATTCTGCTATGCTCATGCTGTGATTGTGGAAAGGTTCAGGTCGGTCCCATCGCTCATGAAAGTCAAGCCTGGTCAGAGATCAGGAATCAGCCTTCCTTCGCCTGGGCTGTGTGGGCTGTAGCACAGCCTCTGTCCCCAAGTTGCTGCTGCCTGGTGGAAGTTAGGTCCCCAGTTCACTCCTGACCTAGACCCATGACTTCTGGGAAACTTTCTGCTGTTGCAAACACGGTCTGATTGGAAAATGGCCTCAACCCTGGGCCGAATCTTCTAACAGGGCAGAAATGAGAGGTGACAGATCAGAAGGAGATTGGCAGAGAAGGAAGAAGGCTGAGTGTGGCAGCCACGGTGTCCCAGCTGATGTCATTCCCGTGGGCACCGGCTGCTGGCATCTTCTCACCAAAGACACGACCAGGGTAGCAGATGTAATAAGCATCCTGAAATTCAGAAAAGAAATTTGCTTAACCTTCCCTGAATTCTGCCTGCTGGGACCTTCTGTGTTCCACACCCGTGTCACCTGTTGTCACCACACAGCCTGGAACAGGAAGGGGACATTTGGTTAGAGCCACACCCAGTGCCCTCCAGGAACTTACTGCGTTCTTGCTGGATGCTGGTGAATACGTCTTTTCACCACTCAGTACTAAGTTTGAAATGAAAGATTGGCTCTTAATCACCTGGTGCCATCATTTACAGTACACTTTCAATCAAGGTAGCTCCCATTTGGGGATGGTTAAAAATTTAAGACAAACCCTCTCTGCATTCTGAGATGTTGCTTAGCAAACAGTATATAATAGATAGTCCCGACAATGGGATTCTATTTTGCCTAAAATCAGAACCTCAAGATTTGTATAATTACTATGTAGCCCAGATAGACACCAATACAAGGCAAAGTCTTGGCACTGGGGCAACACTCACCAACCCCCTGGACACTATGTTAAGCGAGTGAACCAAACACAGATATGACACCATCTCCAACTCAGGGAAGTGGGAGCAGAATGGCGGGAAAGGGACCAGGACAGGGGACGGAGAAGATGTGGGCAGAGGTGCAAAAGTCCCTCTAGGCAGGAAGGAGGAAGCTCCGTGGTTCTACTGTGCAGCGTGGAGACTGGAGTTCGTAGTATGCATGTGTGCAGATTATTAAGTGAGTGGCCTTGAATATTCCATCACAAACATGATGAGCATGTGACGTGAGAGGATGCTCCTCAGCTTGACATCATCACTGCACAGTGTATGTATGTACCCAACATCATCTTGGACTCCATAAGTATAAGCAATCACTATTTTTCATTTAAATTTTAATAAGGCTGAAAATAAGTAGAAAATTATATCTCATATAAAGTAAATAAGGAGAAAGAGGGCGAGCAAGAGAGCAGAACTAGGAAAAAGAAGGGGGGGAGAGGAAGGAGGGAGGCTTAGGAAGCAGCCACTTTGGAAATCAGTTTGGACAATGGAGTAAAAAATGCATGGTGCACACGAATGGTGCAGCCCACGGTTCTGACAGGTGGGTCCAGTTCCCTGGTGGGACACAGGGTGGAGAACAAGAACAAGGATCCCACCCGGGTACCCAAGTCTGCATCTGGTGTGGGAGGTAGGAGCCAAGCCCTTCCTTTCTAGGCTCACACTCAGGACAAAGTTTAGCTCTGTGACCCTAATAACCCACATTCTTTCTCTATGTACCATGAGGGGGTGACTTCCTTCTAACACAAAGAAGCTGCTGAATACATTTAAACAACTCAAATTCAAAATCTTTCCCGTCTCAAAGCACAGCCGTTGGATTCCCCAGGGCTCATGGGAAGATGTGCCTGGAACTAGCTTTTGCACCCTCGGGACCTTGGGAAGACATTGCGTCTAATGGGTGTGGACATCAGTATTTTATTGAAAGAAAATGGGATGCTTAAAAAGGTATTGTTCATGATAATATTTAACCATTATTTGCTTAATTTGTCCTAATTTGGTGGAATGAAAATATCAGTTGCCAGAAACCTAAAATCCATATCGACCCTATTGTATTTTAGAAAGTTTGTGAAAGAAATACTATATGGAGCCAGGAAAATGTGGTCGCTGTCCTCTGGCAGCTGGTCATCTTCTTAGCTGGTGGACATGGGCTCAGAATTCCCCCACGAGGGAGGGTTGTCTGCTACATAGTGGCACACACAGACTGCTGGCCGCAGAGAGAAAGGGATGCCTGTTTTCTTCTGCTGGTAGTAACCAGGACAGAATGTCCATGGCTTATCCAGTAGCAGCAGATTCTGGGTAGGAAGGATGTGTGAATAAAACCCCCTGGCATTTTCCCTGCTCTCCGGTGCCCTGGAAACTGGGTAAGATAGAGATACGGTTTCCAGGCAGAAGTCTCTGGAAATAGAGAAGAAATTTCTGCGCAAGGAAGGAGGGTGTGTTGTAAATGTGCAGCGGGTGGGGCAGAGCAGTGGGACCATACAGGAGAGCTCCCGAGAGTCTCCAGTCCCCAGGAGTGGAGCATGCACCCTCCATGCCCCTGGTTCAATACCAGCACAGGTAAGGACATTATTTTGCATATGGTGTGTTGGCTGCGTTGCTGCTGTAATTGGTAATTTAGATAGGACAATGGCCCTTGAGCTTCTAAAATACATTTTTATTATATTCTTTCAGCTTACTAAATATTTGTAAAGCTCTGTATTTAGCATGTTAAACCTTTGGTTTGGCCATGGTTCTGTCTTGCAAAGCAAAGACATCCAGTCTGGCAAGTATGTGTTTCACCCAGAGCCCCAGCTCCGGGAAAGGTGAGACCCACAGCCACCACCCAGGGTGCCCTCTTCGTGCTTCACACAAGTGCCCTGGCACAGGCCTTTGGAAGTGTTGGAAATGGTCTGCCTCCAATTAAGCAGCCCCTTAAGAATTAGTCTGCAGGAATTTTTTCCAAGTCAATAGCTACAGGCACAGCAAAAGTGCGTTCCCTTTTGCAGGGGTGGATGCTAAGCGAGGCCTGACCTCGCCTGACCCTGCAGAAGGGTGGCACTGGGAGACAGATGCTCTGCGCAGAGCCCCAGGTGGATGCCAGGCTCCTCTGGGCCCCGTCCACTCCAGCTGCTACTGGGACTTGTTAAGCCGCCACAGCCCGTGCTGTTAGGAGAAGTGCGCTGCCTGCTACAGCTTCTGGCATTTTGCAGACTGGAGGCCAGGCAGGTCACAGCTCTTAGCATCGCACGGTGAGCCTGCCTGGCATGTGGCCCCCAAGCTGCCTGAGAAAGGCACCACCAGCGAGGCGGCATCTGCCTCCTCTGCCTGTGCCCCCACTCCTCCCTCGGACTTCTCATCGACCCGGTGCCAGGAAGCAGCACAAACAGGCTGTCCACTTCCAGAGGCCACGATCGGCTGGCAAGCCGTGAAGACTGACGCCCTGCTGAGAAAATTCGCTGTCCCCGGAGGGGCAGAATGAATAACAACACAGACCGGCACTGGTGGAGCAGCCGCTGCCATTTTTCTTTCTTCAGGGGAAACAAGCCGTTTAATGAAAAGATAACTTTTGCTGGTGTATCTTGGCATCTTGAGATTCAAAAGCAAAAGTACCTAGTTGTAGAACAATCCAGAATTCTTTAATTTCAGGCAGGTAAGAAAAAGAAAAAGAAAGAGAGAAAGAAAGAGAAAAAGCATAGACCAAGCACACCAGGTGCCCCTTCTAGTTTGCCCCAGCCTAGTGTGTGGAGCATGGTTGTGAGACTGCACCCTGTGTGTTAAGCAATTCCAGAAAGAACCGTGGCCTGGATTCACCGGTATGAATACTCTGGTATCAATATTCGTTAAAGGTGAGAATTGTTCTATTGTGCCTAAATGCAATATAAAAAGCAAATGAGAACACGTTCCTTACCCCCCGGGCCAGTGCTACCTCCCCACTGTGAGCTGCCAGCCTTCCTTCAAGTCAGTCTTGAGGTGATTCTGTACCCCAAATGTCATTAAACTCTATTACAGGGATTTTGTTCCCTGACTTGCAGTACCGGGGACGGAACCCAGGGCCTTTACACTGAGCTACATCCCCAGCCCTTTTTAGATTTTTTATTTTGAGACAGGGTCTCACCACACAGTCCAAGCTAGGCTTGAGCTTATGACCCTACTGCCTCAGCCTCCCAGAGGGCCAGGATTATAGGTGTGCTCCGCCACGCCTGGCTGCTCTCGCCCGGCTTTGGTGTTTACAGCCCTCGGTATTCTAGTTCCTCTCCACTCAGGATGGCCTCCTTGTGCGATGGGGACAGTGCAGCCCTGGAACCTGGACCTGCAGGGTGTCTTCCAGGAAGCCCAGTGCTGCTGCCACACCCCTGCCTCGAAGCTGGCGGTTCAGAGGGCGTGGCACAGCTGGAGTGGGGCAGGGAGGGGCCCCACCCAGGGGGCACTGCAGGATGCCCTGTGATGCTGTAACCAGCACCACTTCCAACTTTGCACTGCCAATTCCTCAAGACTGCAAATGCACCACACACACACACACACACACAGGCACACACACAGGCACGCGCATATTCAGAGGCACACGCACAGTGCATGATCCTGGATCAGGCCACTGACGGGTTATAGCTGCTGTGATATGGGGAGGAGGAGCCTGGTGGAGGAGGCAGTCACTGGGGCACGGCCTGGCTGGGTTGATCTCCCTCCTCCTCCCTTGCTCTCCTCTGCTTCCTGCCACCATAGCATGAGCCACTTCTCCTCTGCGATGCCCCTGTTCCAGGCTGCCCTGCCTTGGAGCCAGCTGACTACAGACTGAAACCTCTACAAACTGTGAGCTAAAGGAACCCTCCTTCCTTTACATTGTAGGTGTTGGGTGTTGTATCTCAGCAAAGAGAAGGTGACTAGGACAAAGCCCGAGTGCACTGGGGCAGGCAGCTCCTGCTGGCCTCTCTGCTTCACCACCGCCCCAACTGGGCTGCATCCAGCAGGGGCACCGCCAACAGCCCCTTCCACCCCATGGACCAAAACTGTGCTTCACCCCACTGCTGCCTGGCCTGCACGGGCCACCTTCTTCTCAGTTAGAGCACAGCCTGGGCTTCCTGTGTCGTAGGTGCCAACCTTTGTCCTTCTCCCTCCCTTTCCCTGGGTCCGGATGGTGATAGAGAACTGGTTTTCAGGAGCCAAGCAATGTACTAGGAGCCCCATCTGTGTGCTTTCCTGCCTCACCCCAGGGGAGCTTCACAACACTCCCCTGTCAGCACCAACACACATGTGGATGCTGAGGAAGGAGAGACAGAGCTCCTCGGCCAGAGGCACAGTCAGCATGGTGACAACCTGGACTCAAAGGTGCGTGGACTGTAGCCGGGCTCCCACTTCACCCCCATCTGTGTCTTCACCTCCACGTGTGTCATCGCCATAGGAGCCAGCTGTCCAGGGCAGAGGCCACAGCCTCACACCTGCTTGGCAGGGTGGCTGCTCCACCCCCGGGGAGCCAGGCATCCACTCTGGCCCTCACGTCCTGTCCTCCACTCTGAGAAGGGGTTGGCATGTAGGATGCCAAAGGCGGGGCTGAGGACGGAGCACATATTTATGCTCTTTGTTGGAAAGGATCCCAAGTCGCCATGGGAAGACCAGTATGAGACATCTGCTCGAGGAAGCCAGGGCGAGGATGAGGACATTGGCAAGTTATTTAAGAAAGGTCTACTGGAGACACATTTTTATCCTACAAGCAAACAACCGTCCAGGAGAAGCTGAGACTTGGCTCCCCTGTGAGAACCAATTCTTCCGTGGGCCAGGTAGACTCCACTGGGTCTCGGAAGGAGGATGAAGGGACTGTAACACGGAATGACAGAAAGAGCTGCAGACCCTTGTCGCCTGTGGTCTGACTTCCTGTTGCCCTGCCTTGAAGTCCTATGCAAATCTGGAATGGCGGTAGTTCTCCAAGAAGTAAAAATAATTCTCACAGAATGTCTCCCGCAGATGGGAGTGAGGGCCATTAGTGAGATCTATTGGCTTGGAAGGGTCCTGCTTTCTCGGGCACTGAAGAGCATATACAATAGCATCTAGACTAAACATTTTGTGTTGTGTGTTTTCCACCAGTTTTCTGCTAAGGTTCTTCTTTTCTCCTTAGAGTACAATTTTGCAATCTTGTATGGAGGGAGGGATTATGTACATCATATTTGTTCGTTCTGTTTTGTTACATTGCTCACTGGCTTTTAATTGCTGCCTTGGCAATATTGCTTATTTATTGGTACATGACACCATGATGTATGACAGTGTCTGGATATGATTCTAAAATCCTTGTGTGACCATTCCGACTTTGTCAATGAGACTCCAATTCTGTGTAAGGTTTATGGCTGAGCTGGGCCGTGATGGAAGCATTTTAGTGGTAGATTTATCCAGAAGAATAGAGTTTAACCTAGAAAGCATTCTCCAAATACACAGAGCAACCTCGCAATTGCGTGGGATTTGTACTGAAGGTAGAAAAGGTCTGGTGTCTTGCTAGAATTCAAATTTCTAGAGTGATACTTGCCTCTTTTACAAGGAAAAATTCATCACAGGTATAAAATGACACAGAACTATGAGGAAATAGACTGCACGATGAGAACAGAGGCATCTCAAGAGAGAAAGGATTATTCTGTGGAATATAAGAACATCGGCACAGAGAACTGGAGGGAGGTGGGGAGGTTTATTAACCATTCACCAGAATTTTTCATTAAAAATAAAACTAAATTGTAGTTCCACATCTAGATAGTACATCCTTTCTTTAAATACGTGAATAACCCAAATTTCCAGGACCTTGTGAATTGAGACTTTAAGGGAAAATTGTGTGTGTGTGCCCCTACCTTTCGCATTGCTGGAGTTGTTGTATGTTGGTGGCTTTCTTGCTGGAGGATCTGGAAATTCCTAAGCGGTAAAGCTCAAGAGGAAAGGATCTCTTTCCACGCGGGTAAATGCGTAAAACCGTGGGGGCAGCGCCGACTGAATATGCTTCGACGTCCCAGGAATTCCGGTGTGGCCGGCAGGGCTGGGAGGGGTCTGCGAGAACTCCAGTGGGCGAAAATCCAGGCCCCCGAGTTGCAGACTCAGTTCTGAAGCTGCGGGCTGGGGCCCTTGGGCTGGTTGCTTCATCTCTGCAGTCAGGCTTCTGGCTCGCAAAGCGGGGCTGTGTCTGTGCCTCTTCCCAGTCTTAAATTGCATGCTTCTGAGGACGCTTTTCGAGGGCTGCGTGGAGCCCATGAGAATGGCGAGCCCCAGGCTCCGGTCAAAGCGTGACAGAGTCCTCTGGAGGGAGGGAGCTCGGGAATGAGTTCTCTCGCAAAGCCTCCACCGCCACAGAGGCTGCGCTCGCAGCCCCGAGGGAGGATGGGCCCATCGCAGTCCTCTTGGCTTTCTTCATAAAACAATTATGTTTTTCACCCCGACAGAGGTTATCTGTTCATCTTTCTCCCGGTGGCTGACCCCAGAGGCACTGCAGTCTCCCTCAGAAAGTCCTTCCGCAGATCAGATCGGAGAGCCCTGAAAGCGCTTCCTAAAACACTTTGAACCCCAGCAGGACTGCTGAGTTATTTCTGCCAATGATGCAACTTTAAAATCGTAGGAAAAGCATACTCTTAATATGTAAATTAGGCTCGCAAGGGCGGGTGTGCGCATGCGTGTCCCCCACCTCTCCTTCAGCGTTCTGAGGGCAACAGGTATGAACCCATGCAAAAATGCATCCCTGCAGCTCACCACCGTCAGAGGCCACTGCTAAACGCATCCGCTTCCTGACTTTGCCCCAAATGTAACACTGACATTTTAAGACCTGTGCAGGGTTGGCCTTCTCCTGGTCAGCTCGTCCCACCCTTTCTTTGGGACCACCAGACCCCGGCCAAGGGCAGCTGACCTCCTCCTGTGACCCCCACATCCCCTCACTGCCAGTGTTCCCTGGGCGGGGGCTGAGGACGGAAGAGAGCCACTACCTGTGCCGCGCTGGCTGGAAGGAGGCTTCTCCCAGCTCCGCTGAAACCGCAGCTCCGATCTGAGACGTCCTACGCCTGTGCGGAAGGCGAAGTCTGCTCGGGAGTGACCTAAAGATATTTTACTAAACACCGCCTCATTTGGGTGGAGATTTCTTCTTCTATGTTGATGTGACCTTATCAAAATGGAAGGAAGTGCCTTCCTCCATCATTTGAAACAACAGAGAAATGATACATTTTCTTCAGTTAATAACTGGACAAGTATTCATGTTGTGTAAAGAGAAAATGAAAGTATTCCCTTCAAAAGAAGATATTTCAGAGCAGTTGAGGAGAAATGCCATACTCAGTGTTTGTATTACTGAGACACCTTACTTAGAGCAAGTTGACCCAAAAAATCCTCTGGACAGGAAACGTGCTCTGTCTGCCCCCCCCCCCCCCCCTTACTGAGGTCAGGTGCTGGGTGGACCACAAGTCCGCAGCCATTCTCCCGCCACCATCCTGTATTCTCCTGCAATCTGCTCTCAGTAACATGCATCGCGACCAGTGAGGTAAGGCCTGGCTCTCGCCTCTTGTGTGCACCTGCTGGGGGTGGGTAACTGGAGACTGAAACAAGGACCCTTGCCCTGAGCTACATTCCCAGCCCTTTTATGCTTTATTTTGAGGCAAGGTCTTGCTATGTCTCTAAGTTGACCAGACTGGGCTCTAATTTAGAATCCTCCCACCTCGGCCTCCCTGTGGATTCAGTCATGAGCCACAACGCCTGTTTTCTATCTCATTTTATCATTCAGGGTCCTTTTGGGGAGCAGAATTGATGGAAAATGTATGTATATTTCAAGGGAACTTATTAGGTTGGCTCACAGGATCAGAGGCAGGCAAGTCCACACGGGCTGTCTGTGCATTGGAGAAAGGGAAGATCCAGGAGCTGCTCAGCCCAAGAGGGATCGAGGACACAGCCCCAGTTCAAGCTGAAGACCTGAAAGCTCCCTGGAGAGTCACCACGTGAGTCTGCATTGTTAGGCTGAATACACTGCGGGCATGGAGATCAATGTCCAAAGGTGACAGCAGCAAAGAGCTCCCTGCTCAGGAAGAAGGAAGCTCTTCAAGAATGGCCTTCCTTCTTCTTTTTCTTTTATTCCATCCAGGCTACAAGTCCATTGGTTGGAGCCACCCACATTCGGGGTGGTTCTTCTACACAGCTGGCTGGCCTGCATGCCAGTCATCCATGGACACACCCAGCTCTGTGCTTTTCCAGTTTGCTGGGTGGTTCTCACTGCAGTCAAGTTGGCATCATAATTATAGGTTGCAGCACAGTTTCACTGGTGCAACACAGGTGGTGGACATAGCAGCATCCACATTTGCATCCCAATTGTGCAACCTTGTATGTTGAAAATTATTTATAGTACATATTGGTGAAATATTTTATATGTGAGAATTGAAGCCTGACATATGAGTTCATCAAAGAACCCATTGTGGGTGTTTATTGTCCTAACTCTCTCTCTCTCTCTCTCTCTCTCTCTCTCTCTCTGCAGAAGCAACCCTATCACACACCAGACTTTTGTATTTGGAATCCTTTATACATCCTGCTGGATTGTTCAGTGACATGTCTCTTGCCCTCAAGCCCCAGCATCGCTGCTGAAGGCGCAGATCCCAGAGTAACAGTTGAGTTGCCTTCCATTCCCTTTCCACTACCCCAGAGATGCGATTGTCTTAGAACAAGGCTGATACGCCTCAGAGCCCATGTTGTAGGAGAATGAGACTTCCAGTTGGGTTGGGACCTTGAACCTGGGGTCTCCCAGCCACGGGGCCTGGGTTTGCTGGGTCTTCTGGAGATCAGCCCAAGAAGGAGTGCAACTCCTTTTCTTTCTGGAAAGCTAAGCCCAGGGAAGGAGCCTCTCTCCTCCTCTCTCTTGTTATCTTTAGTCAAGTCTTCAAGACTGAGGCTCCCTCATAGTTTGGGGAAATTCTTGGGCAGTTGGATTCCTTTCTTGGCACACAAAGCTTATCACGGCCCATTTCTAGGCAGTCCGGTCTTTTCCTGAGCAAGTGCATTAGCTCTTCCCTGCAGATGTTTGGCCTGCGTCAAGGTGAGAAGCAGTGGACCATGTGCTGGATCCCAGGCAGTCTGTGCAGCTCAGACCTGTGAGCTTCCTGCACCTGTGGCTCCCACCAGAGACCCAGCCTCAGCCATGCTGTCTTTGCCCTGTCTTGCTGCTTCACTGGATGAAGCTTAGCTCTGCCTCCAGGAGAAGCTGTCCTTGCCAGCAATGGAGTTTGCAGATGTACTGCAGGTCTTTAACTTTTGGAAAATCGCCTTCCACTCCATGCTGTACAGAAAACCAGCTGGGTGTGCACTCACTTCTAGGCCAGCTGAGGCTCCAGCCTCCCCACAGTGTCTGAACTGGAACATGGCCTTTCTTCTTTCACAGGTCCTGCTCCAGAGGCTGTGAACTGGACTGCGTGGTATGGGCAAAGAAACTTCATTTCTATGTGTATAAGTGGACACCTGCCTAACATAACTGTTTTGGAAAGTAAAAAAATATTAAATGTAGAACTTACATGGTAATACGTATGTGTATGTATATGTTTGTACACATGTGTCTGTGTGTCTTACATTTTCAGTGCTTTCCAAAAGCTTGACAAGTCAACTTAGAAAGGTTTGCTTTGGCTCATGGTTTCAGAGGTTTCAGTCCCTGGTCAGCTGGTTGAGAGACACAAATATCAGAGGAAAGCTGCTCACCTCGTGGCAGCCAGGAAAACAGAGAGAGCAAGGAAGGGCCAGAGAGAATGGTGCTGCGGACCAAATAGAGCTCCCAGGCTCACAGCCCATGAGCTAGCCATGCCCCGGGTGTGCCTTACTGATCATCTCTTCCGTGCCTCTCAGTCAGTAGCCTGACAGTCACACGTGATATGTCCACGTGCAGGTGTGTGTGTGTATGTCTTCGTGTGGATAGACACACATATTGGCTGCATTGCTCATACTATCTGCCTCAGAACAAGTCTTCTACATATTTCCTGAGTGTCTATCTCCTGCTTTCTCTTCCCTGCCATGAAAGTAGGTAAATAATGTCCCTAACCTACCTACTGCCAAATGTCAAGGCGTCACCTGTAGGAGACCCTGCAACAAGAATTGCAGGCTAGGGTGGCAGCCGGACACTGAGAAACAAGGACAGCTCCTGTCTCCGGGTACCAGTTTATATTTTATTCATTGTGGACCTCTCACTACCAGTTTGATTTTTTAAAAAATCATATTAAAATAATATTTGTCTTGATATCTGAATTTTTTCACACTCCTTAAATGTTGTGACTCGGTTTATTTTGTCTTTTACATCTGGTTCATTCTGGCCCTGTAGATATTGTGGATATGTTTATGCTCAAATGATGACCTATGGCCAAATAACCCTCCAGAAACATGGAAATTGGTAAACAATGCTTCTTTCTCTAATAATATAACTGGCACTCCCAGGGCATAGTGGCCCCAGTGTTACCCACCGCACACAGAGTTTCTTCTTATCATTTCTAAGGTTGTCACATCAATGATCAAGACTGAAAATCAGCAGTGCTGATATCAAAGAAAAGTCATGGAATACTCCAGGAAAAATTAGTGCCACAGAAAGACGTGTAATGCAACACAGCACACGGTGACTTTCTGTAGGTGGATCAGGAAGGAGTGCAGGTTCTGAAGGGGGCACTGAGGCTGCTCAAGGCAGTACACAGACTCTTGGGGGCCATGCGCACCACCAGGGCATCAGCTTTCCACCCTGGACCCCTTCAGCCTTTATTTCCCAACATACACCTGGCGGAAGGGTTTTCTACATTGTTGCATTCTAATGTTGCCACTTTGGGGCACTATTTTGTCCTTAAAGAAGAGAAGGTCGAGCCTGAAAAGCTTTAGATAGCTGTGATAGAAGTCAATATAGTGAAGAGTGAATTTTCTGCAGTTCTGAATGTTTTATTTAGTGGCAACTGTAACCCAGGGCTGTGACAGACTTCTATGGATGGTCTGGCCCACCCTCTCTACCTCTGCCTCCCAAAATGAAATTGTCACAGAAAGTCTGTCCACAAATGTGTAGTTAGATTAATGAAACAAAAGTGGCTTTGACAATATATCTTTTTATCATTAATTAAATTTGGTACAATTTAGATACACATCATGATCACATTCACTGCATGCAATTTATAGCTGTCCATGGTATTTTTTCGTGTCTCCTCCCTTCCTTTGTACCCCTATTCTCCTTCTTATCTACAAGAGTTTTATTTCCATTTTATCTTTCTTTTCTCATTTTTTCTTTTCCCTTCCTTCCTTTTCCCCTCCTCCTTCCCCTGTGCCCTTCCCATTTGAATATTTTCCTTCTTTTTCATAATATCTATTATACATTTTGGTCCTTATGTACACCTTGAGTTTCTCACATCAGAAACATAATATGATATTTACTCCTGTGCATCAAATTTATTTCAGTTAAAAGTATGGTCTCTAGGTGCATTCATTTAGCTATAAATGTCTCAAGTTTATCCTTCTTTATGGCTGAGTAGTACTCCATTGTATTAAGAAAACCTCACATCTTCTTTATCCATTCATCATTTGATGTTTTTATCACAGAAGCTCTGTGTATAATTTCAGGTCAGGAATTGTGATGCCCCTTCCTTGCCTTTGTTGCCCAGAATTGTTTTTGCTATTCTAGGTCTCTTCTGGTTCCAAATTAATTTTAGGTCTGTTTTATACTTCTGTGAAGTATGCTATTGGTATTTTGATTGGGATTAAATTAAATTTGTATTACAATTTGGGGAGTATGACCCTTTTTACTATGTTGGTTCTTTCTCCTCATGAGCAAGGGATATCTTTCCATTTTCTGGTATCCTCTTTGATCTCCTTTTTCAGAGTGCTGTAGTTTTCAATCTAAAGATCTCTTACTTCCTTTGTTAAATTGGTTCTTAAGTATTTTGTTTTTGATACTATTGTGAAAGGTGTGGTTTCCCTAATTTCTCTCTCAGTAAGTTTGTTATTTGTGTATAGGAATGGTATTGATTTTTGAGTTTTGAGTTTGTATCCAGCTATGTGACTGAATTTGGTTATTAAATCTAGAAATCTTTTGGTGAAGTTTTTGGGAGTCTGCCACGTAGAGTATCATGTCATCTAAAAATAATGATAGATTAACTTCTTTCTTTCTTATCTTTATTCCTTTTATTTCTTTATCTTGTCTAATTGCTGTGATGATCTTTTGGATTTCTGCAGGATCCATTGTGATTTTACCTTTTTCATTCCGAATTGCATAGATTTGTCTTTTCTTTCCTTCTTTTGATAAGGTTTCAAGAGTTTATCAATTTTATTTAATCTTTCAGATTAAAGAACCAGCTCTTTAGTTCTTTGTACTGTTTTTTTAGTCTCAATTGCATCAATTTTTACTCCAATCTTTATAATTTCCTCCTTTGTACAAGCTTTGGTCTTGACTTGTTCTTCTTTTACTAGAAGTTTGAGGTTCAATTTTAGGTTGCTTCATTGAACTCACTCTGTTTTCTGGATGTGAGAGTTCACCACTATACATTTTCTTTTTAGGACTTCTTTCATTATGTCCCATAAGTTCCAGTATGTCACATCAGCATTATCATTTAATCGTAGAAACTATCTAATTTCTTCTTTATTTTCATCTGTGACCTATTCATTGTTCAGGTGGGTGTTATTTGATTTCCATGTGTTTATGATGTTTTTGTGGTTTCTTTTGCCATTGATTTCCAATTTCATTGCACTATGGTCTGATAGCATACATGGAATAATTTTAATTCCTTTGCATTTACTTAAGCATGTTCTATGAGTTAGTATGTGGTCTGTTTTGAAGAACATCACATGTGCAGCCGAGAAGAATGTGTATTCTGATGTTGTTGGGTGGAGCACTCTGTAGACATCTACTAAATTCATTTTATCACTGGTTTGGTTCTGTTCTGATATTTCTTTGTGGGTTTTTTGTCTAGTTGATCTGTTTATTTGTATCAGTGGGGTATTGAAGTCTCCCTTTACAATTGTGTTAGTGTTTATTTGAATTTTTAGGTCTGTTAATATTTGTTTGATAAAGTTTGGTGCACTGGTACTTAGTACATTTATATTTATGATTATTCTATCTTCTTCTTGGAGTTTTTCCTTAATAAGTATGTAGTGATCTTCTTTGTCTCTTTTGATCAGTATTAGCCTGAAGTTCACTTTATCTGCAAATAAAATAACTACCCCTGCTTATTTCCAGGTTCCTGTCACTTGAAGTATTGTTTTCCATCCTTGGACTTTCAGTCTATGAATTTCTTTTGGAGTTAAATGTGTTTCTTGTATGCAGCAAATTATTGGATCTTATTTTTTGATCCATTCTGTCAGTCTGTTTCTTTTGATTGGTGAGTTGAGACCATTTACATTGGTGGTCATGACTGATATGTATCGGCTTATCGTTGTCATATTATTTTCCTATTGTTGGTTCCTGGTCTTTCCCCTCTGTTTAATTGCTTGCCTTGCCTGGTAGCTTATTTCTATTGGTGTTCTTGAAATTGTAGTCTTTCTTATCTCTTTCTAAAATATCCTTCAGAACATTTTGGAGAGCTGGTTTACTTATCATAAATTTCTTCAGTTGTTCTTTGTCATGGAAGTATCATATTTCTCCATTGATTCTGAAAGATAGTTTTGCAGGGTGCATCAATCTGGGTTGGAGGTTTTTTCTTTTAGGACTTGAAATATTTCACTCCAAGATCTCCTTAACTTAGAGTTTTTGTTGAGAAGTCCACTATGATTCTGATGGGCTTTCCTGTGTAGGTGATTGGTTTCTTTTCTCTAACAGCTTTTAATATTCTGTTCTTGTGCTGAATTTCTGAGGTCTTGATTATTATATACCTTGGTGTAAATTTATTTTGATCATGACGAATTGGATTTCTATATGCCTCACTTACCTGTATGTCAAATTCTTTTCTCATGTTTAGGAAGTTTTCTGCTATTACTTCTGTGAACAGGTTTTCTTATGTTGTTTGCACCAACTCCTGCTTTTTCATTGACAATGATCAATCTTATGTTGTTCTTCTTTGCATCATCTTACAGCTGTTGGATTGGTTTTTCATGTTCACTTGCTATTTTGAAGGACTCCTTCTTTTCATAATCACTAACCACAGTCCTTTCTTCCAGGTCTGATGTTTTGTCACTTTCACTCATTAAGCTTTGCAAACTTTCAATGAAAAATTTAATTTCCTGGATACCTGTTTAAATCTGTTTCATGGATTCCATTTCCTTCCCATGTTGTGCTTCCATTGTTTCCATTATTCTCCTAAGGGCCTCTATTTTTTTAATCTATATTTCCTCTAGATTTGCTAAACAATCTTTCATTATGATCATCATCTCCTTTTTTTTTATCCGAGAGAGTATTTCTTCTCTGATTTTCTCTATCACTTCATTCATTTGTTTGTTCTACTTCTGCTGCTATCATTTCAGAAAATTCAGGTGAGCGGCTTCTGTTTTCCTCTATCTTGTCCCCTGAATTTGTACTGGATGGGCTGTAGGTCTGGAGTTGCATTTGGATCTATGTTTTATCATTTTCTATATTTAAATTTTAATTTGCTTTCTGTGTTGATGCTTGCAAGTATCTCATGTTAGGTAGCTTTATCACTATTATAGATGCTTCCCTAGGAAATGTCTATTCCTCAGAGAAGTCTTCTAGGTGTAGCTGCCTGTGGGTCTTTGGTTCTGTCACAAAATCCTATCTTTCCAATTTATTAGGGATGAGAAATTGCTATTTGGCTCAGCACCCAGTCCTTTGGTACTAGACTATGGGGATGATTATGACTCCAGACAATCGGTGTCGTCATACAAGGGTGAACAACTGAATACATCAGGTATGGCATCCTGGCTAAAGTAGTACAGTTGGCAATAACAATATCATCAAGCACAGCTGAGAAACTAATAAACTGTGGTAATTGCTAATTTGGTGCCTTTAACCATAGAAGCAAGATCTACAGTTATAACAACATTTAACATAAATCAGAAACTTGTATGCAGTGAGTGTTCCCTTGGTAGAGTGATTTTACCCTGTGAGGGGGAAATTTAAGAGCGATAGGCAGCAAAACAGAGCAATAACTGAAGAGAAATATAGTAGAGGTAGCCTGAAGGACAAAGAATAATCACCCAAGCTTTGGGAGACTGGAGAAGAGGATGGGAGAAAAAGAATGAAGGAGAAAGCAAAAGAATATCAAAATTACCCAGAAATATTATCCACAATGTTCATTCACATGAAAATATCAAAAAATCAGGAGAGACAGTGAGGAAAGAGAGCAACAGGATGGGCAAAACAAAACAAACAATAAAAGTCAAAATCTAAACAACTACCCCCAAAGAAAAATCCCTGCCAGGTGAAGGAAAACAAAACAAATTAATAAACAAAGAGAGAAAGAATAAAAAAGAAAACAAATCCCTCTCGTTCCCTCAGTTCTGTGGCAGTGTTCAAGTCCAAGCCCAAATCTGGGCTGGGAAACCCTGCCAGGTCAGCAATAAGATTAGTGCTGAATGCAGAGCTGCCCTTGGCCTCTGGATGTGGGGCTGGGGCCAGTCTTCAGCCAACAGTTTTCTGGATGGCCTACCCATGTCTCCTTACCCTGTTTGTCTCTGTGTTGCTCTCCCAGTTGCTATGACACTCTCAAACAGAGACAGTCTGAGGCTGCTCCAAGTCCCATGTACAACTGGCCCCTCCATCCCTTGCACAGGCCCCTTTGTTCCACATGGCTGGCTCCTCTCCAGTGCTGTTCCCAAGGTGGGGGTGGGTACTGGCTTCCCAGTCTTTGTCAGTGGAGGCCCAAGGCTGCTTGTATTGCTGGTCTGGTCACAGGGTGGGGCGGGATGCTGACCTGTGTGTGGGGTCTCTCTCTCCCTTTGGTTGTAGGGTAGGAGAGATCCTGCTGTTCCACTCATTATCCTCACCATGGTCCCTAACCTTGTTGTCTGTTGCTAGAGGTTCCAGTTAGGTGCTGTGGCACCAAACAAAAATAAAAACAGAGCAATAACAACAACAAAAAAACTGGTGGCCCTCAGGGGTCACTTGCCCTTGTATGTGCCTGCAAAATTTGTTGCCAGGCTACAATGTCCTTTGTTTACAGGAAAGCAGAAGAGGTGAGGGGCTTTATGTCCAAGGTCTTTACTGCATGGGTTGAGCTAGTCACAAATTTGCACTATATCTGTTTTGGGGGAACTTCCTGGAATAGTGCTCCCTGATCCATGTGCAGGGAGCTGACCCACAGGCAGACCTGTGGGCTGGATAATCCTTTTATGAAGTATTATGCTTTTGTTTTGTTTGATCTACAAGTGTCTTATTTCAGATTGATTTGGGCATCAAGGTGTGTGTCCCTCCCTTTCTTCCAGTTACCCATGTTTTTAGTTGATTTTCTCTAAGTAGCTCCAACATGGCTCCTCTTCTGTTCAGCCATGTTGAATCCCCAAAAATATATCTTGATGAAACTGAAGCTACCAACTTTCAGTCTTTTATTTGTGATATTCCAATCTGGCTGATTTCTGAGACTTGATCAAACATCCTTTAGAAAGCAAGGTTGCCTAGCCCCAGCCAGAAGTCCACCCAAACAACAGGTCAGCTCAGGGATCCAGAAAACCACTTTTCTGAACCCAGGAATTAGTGTACTGGTGAGCAGCGGAGAAAAGGCAGCTCTGTGGCTTGCTGAGAATTGAAGACCACTGTGTGAGCAAAAAGTTGCCTCAACAAAGGCACAGCAGGCTGCATCTGTTGAAATGAGAAGGCACATAAACAAGTTTCATAATCGGACTTCCAGATCACCTAAGGCAACTCCAAAGGGCAATGAGATGGAACAATCTGATACTCAACCAACCGCCTGGTCTCCCTGAACTGGCAACAAAAGAGGATCTAGAAAAAATGAAATCAGAAATAATTTCTCAGATAACAGCAAAGATTGTGCCCATAGTGCAAGACGTGATTAATAATTCTAGATTGGACACAGATAAAAAAATAGAAGAGCTAAGGAACATGATGGAATCCCAGCATAGGAAATAAATGGAATCCATAAAACAGATACAAACAGATTTCCAGGAGATTAAAAATTCCACTGAAAGTTTACCCAGCAGAATGAGCCAATGTGAGGACAG